>KN499121.1:38310-49112 GCA_000787155.1 Scartelaos histophorus | reverse complement strand
GCAAATTCCATGTATCGCAATGATTGTCAAAGGATTCTTCATTGCCTTCCTATACGTATTATGTCTGAGAGGCCATGTGTAGAGTAGCATGACAGGGCTGCTGGTGACAACTGTGTGCACCGTGACAAACCATGACAAAAAACGAGTGTGTGTGCTTATATGCAATAGCGTGTGAGTGCGTGTTTGCGTGTGTGAGTGTGTGTATATATGGTTGTGATGGAGCCTTGATCTGCGCTCCTGCCTTCTCCTGGACCCCCGCCGAGCCGCCTTCATTAATCAATAGGACAGATGAAGACAGACTCCCGCCGTGTTGTGAGGGAAAACGCTCGCTTGTATGCGTGCGAGAACAGAGAATACCCTCGGGGAGAACGTGGCAGACATGATGCAAACCTCCGAGCCTCCCTGCCCACACAAGATCAGCGGCGCTCTTCGTACGCTTTCTTCTTCTCAACACCAGAAGAAGTCGGAATGCTTTGATTTGCATAGACTGTAAATCTGAGTTTGGGTGCACATTGAACTTTTACAATACGAATTTTACAAGATTTTTTTTTGCTTTGTGTCAGTCAAATTCAATTGGAGCTAAAGTTGGGCGACGTGGGAAAAAATTAACCATGATTTTTAATGTTATATTGATCTATTTTGGACCATTTTTGATTCAATTGTAATTTTACTTTTCAAAGGCAAATGAAAATGTCTTTCAGTATTGATATAATGGGTGCAGACTTTTAAAAAATGCTATTTTTTTTCCTCCAAAGCCTGAACTCAGCTCCAAACCACGTGCTTTTACTGACAGGGCTGTGGACCTCTCCATTAAAAACAGCCAAGCTTATCATCAACCATTAGACATGAGTGAACCTCACTCTTTATTAAATGTGATTAATTGCTCAGCCTTAATTAGAGCCATTATACAGATGGTCGATAAATGGAAAAAAAGAAAAAAAAAATCCTGGTAACAATAATCAGAAGATATTTTGACAATCCATCAGAAAAGTTTTAAAAAGTGTATTTAAAATTGTTGGGGTTAAATAGCGCACATGAAATTTCACAACATAGGCTTTTTTGTCATCAATAACTAAAAAAAATATATAGTAAATAAATAGAATACCCTTCAGTTGGTGGGTGAAAACTTAACTCACTGTGCAAGCATCACTCCACAGAGTAAAACTACATAAAGTGCTATTACTTGATTAAATTACTTACTCATGCTGTATTTGATTTTAGCTTTAGACCTTTGAAGTTGGTCGCGTCTTTTATCGTTTTGTTCCGCACTGTATTATTCCTTAGTAGTTCTTAGAAAGCAAATATTTCCTGAGAATACATCTGGTGTAAAAAGTTTGAGAACAGACTGTAGCCTCATTAATATACTAAAGCTAAACAGATAAAAGTGTTCCACTGTACTACCCACTCAACCACATCATCTAATGCATCTATTCATATTCTCTCTAAGGCATGTTCCTAAAAGATCCACAAGAAAAAACAGACACATTTACATATAAAGGCCACTTAAACACCTAATTGTATAACGCAAGCAGGACCAAGTGCACTTTCTGTTCTGAGTGTATGTACTCATCTGTGTAGTACAAAGACAGAGTTGAATGCACATTATGCTCACTGTCAAATGAGCAAGCTTCTCTTAGTCATTTCACAGAGATAATTTGAGTCACAATTCACGTTAAATACAGACGTGTGGGGCTCATCGTCACGAAATAACCGCTGAAGATAAGTCGAATTTGTTTTATTTTAACTGTTAATTTAGCTTTTTTAAGTGTTTTATAATCTTACAAATGTTAGCAGGACAATTATCAGAATGATCATCAGAATTTTGCAAATATTCACAATTATAAAGTCACGCCACAACCCAAGAACAGTGAAATCCTTCAGTTATTTTCATTCACATTGTATGTACATGACCTTTGCTGTATGACTATGAAATGAAATGTTCTTAATGCTGAAGTTATATTAAAGTGCGTAAGACATAGTTTTTATGATCGTCACATTTTCACTTAATTATCTGTTATAAATCTAATATAGTTTTACACCAGTCAAGAAGCAGTTTGTGAAGAAAAGTATAAAAATATGTTTCTTTTTGATGGCATCACACTAGGAAGAATTCCATCCAAAAGTTTGTCCCAATTTGCACAAAGATAAAGGATTTTTCTTCTAATTTTTTGTCAAATAATTTACTTTGGTAAAATAGTGAAGTTAGTAGTTCATGGGCCCCTTAAATTTATATGGTAATCTTGACATCTTTACCCACAACATTTACAATACTGAATTATTAGGATCATGTGGTTAAAAGATCATCTAAAAAAAACAGGTTTCTCTTTGAAGATTGCTATTTGTTCTCCAGTTAGTGCTCTAAAAGTATGAAGAAAGTGCTATGCTAATATAAATATTAGCATAATAATTTCTGTTTTATAAAAGTCATTTAAAAACTGTAAAATTAGCATAACCTTCCTGATTTGTTTAATGACATTCTGCATATGTCAGATTGTGTTAATGGATCCCACACTGAGAAGAACACATTAGCAACAGCACTGTGTATGGATTTTTGGTTTTTTTTTTATTCTTTTTTTTTTTCAACTTTTTGTCGTCTTCTCCCCCAGATTCTAGATTAAAATTGACTGGGGAACAAACAATGCCACGGCGTCTCATTGTGGCAACATTAGTGAGTTTGATGGATTCCTCACACTAGTAATCATTGGGAAAGAGGCAAGCTGTGGCTGCACTGTGTTCTGATTTATTGATGCGTCTGTAGACAAATGAGCATCACTTCCTCTTTGATGGATTCTGTCTCTTGCTCGGGCGCTAAACACTTGTGCGCAAAGTGACAAGCGTCTTGATTGGATATGAAATGAATCATGAGGAAACCTGTTGTTTTGTCACACTGTGCATGCTGTCAGGATTTCTCAAACGCGTGGTCGTAATATTATAGATTAACATGAATATTGTGGGGTAATGGGGTACAAATGTCAAAAATATTATTCTGACCATCAGAGCAAAGAAGTTCTGTCATTTTTTTTTTACTTGTACTGATTGATCACATTTGAAACTAGGTTTCAAAAATGAAACACATAAATGGAAAAGCTTGCTTTGGTGAACTATGTGTGGGTAAGGTCTCTGGGTAGTTTTGAACTGAAAGTTTGAGAATAAGGCCACTGGAAGTAACTGAAACATGTAAAGCAAGTAAACAAACCTCCTGTCTCAGAAAAAAAGAAAACACTAGTTCTTCATTTTGGAATTGTCTGTCAAATTCCAAAAATCATGCACCAATCTCCAAACACAAAGTCTCATTTCACCTCTTAACTTGCTTTTCCCTGGCTGAATATTCACGCTGTGTCACTTGACATTGTACAGGCCCCTGACATTCACACAAAGGAGCCGAGGCCCCCAGGGGCCAGATGACAAACACTCCTAAACCATGGCCAGACATAATCCACCAGCACCCCCTCTTCCTGCCTGCCCCCCTCCCTCACGCCTGCCCCCTCTGTGCACCGAGGGGACGTACTCAAAGTATATTAGGGAGGTGAGCGGAGGCCAGGCACCCAGGGACTCTCCCCACATCAGCCATTATGCCTCCCAACCACGCTACGCCCCAAAACGAGTGACCCAGACACATCCAAAAGCAGTTACAAGGGCGGACAGAGCTATGGGCTGGGCTCAGTGACCAAAGTGCAAAGCCCCCTGGGAGTTGTAGTTTAATTGTCCATCATCTTGGTCCAAATTAAACAAGCTTGAGCACATTCGGGGATCCATATGACCCCCACCATTTGAACAGACTGGCACGTTCCGCAAAAAAACAAGCCACTGGTGCAGAATGACGAGCGGGACCCCATTGTCTCGTTAGATTGTCTTCAATTAGGCAAGAGATGATGGGGCACAATGAGCAGAGCATTTGTAATCATGAGCCTGGCTAACCCATGCTGAGAAACAGAACTTCATTATGCCCAATGGTCCCCTCATTGCTAATAAAAATGTTTGGTTTATCCTCGGGAAGTTTAAAGCACAAATGGTTTACCAAATCGCTAGCTAGGAGAGTGGGAGTTTTGGAACGCAACACAGGTAAAAATAAGATTGCTGCAGGGCAGAAAGAACACAGGGTATTTTGATGCTCAAATTAACGGCTAGATTTTAAAAAGAACATTCTGCACAAAGTTAAAAGTATACTGACTAAAACATTGTTTTATTTGATTTACTTAAGACTGAAAAACACTTTATGTCATGCCAGATGGAGTCACTGGTCAGAGCATGAGCCACTTCCAAGTCTGGATATGCTGTGCATCTGGCATTCAAAACTAATGCCAAAATAACATACTTTTCTTCTTTCTGTGGTCTTTAAGAATATATTGTCAAAGCAACAAGCTGTAGAAATAATAAAGATAAGAATACGAATTTTAAAAAAGAAGAGCTAAAGTCACGTCTTTCCTCTGTTGTTTGACAATGAGATAAATTGGGTGCAAAGCCTAAAATAATGTAATGGAATATAACTCAGCATTTAATTTAATTCATATTTTTGTCTCCATGCATGTGCAGCTGTCATCTGCAGCAAGGCATTTTCTTTCTTGTTATATTAAACACCAACACACCTGTGATGCACACATATTGATCCTTTAAATCACTAGGTTTGCAAAAGACCCTCTTCACTGACACATTTGAAGTCTATCCATGATGCCTTTTCATCTTCACAGCATAAATGTTGTACACGCTCAGCTGTAAGAACATAAGCTGTGCAGAGCCAGAGTCAACGCAGGGCTTAATGTAAAATATGGAAGTGCCTTAAGAAAGGAAACACTGAGAGCACAGTAATGCCCTTACCTGAAGTGTGCGCAGCAAAGTAGTGACAGTAACCCCACATCTTTGTACCTAACCTCCCCCCATTCAAATCACACTCCTCTGTGGCTGCTCACCGCTGATAGAACCATCCAACCGCACCAAATACCACTTTTCATAAAAATAGTGCAAATCATTTCTTTCAAACTGGGATTGTGGCCGTTTTGTTCGTACATCCGTGACATCCGCCAAGCCTTTCTCTTGTGGCAAAAGCTAATCTAAGAAGAACACTTGCCTTAGTTGTGATTCACGTTCACACCATTTTTTTCTTCAAATTGTTCAAGGGAATTGATGGTAGTAAATGTATAGTTATTGCAGTGCTGAAATGAAAACTGCAAATTAATGTTATGACTACAAATGACTAAACTGATATAGAGCTCATGATTGTGTCCTCATAGCTCATAGAATTGGTGATTTTAAGGTATTGAAGGCCAAATGTATCGCTCATTCAAAGAGATGATGACATAAGAGCAGTGAGATAATGTTGATTTGTTTTATTTTAATCAATAGTGAATAATGAATCAAATGTTCATGGGGACTCAGCTGGTCGTGGATTCCATTCCAGTCCACTGATCCAGTTGGTTGGCGGTTCGAATCCCACTCTCATTATTAAAAAAACTCATAAAATTTGTAGAACAGTAAAATCCACTGACCCATTGGTTGACAGTGCAATTCCAGAGCCCACAGATGAATGCTGCCATTGTGTCCTTGGGCAAGACACTTAACCCACCTTGACCCTAGTATGGTACACTGGCAGTGTGAATGGATGAGTGGTTCCTTGATGTAAAAATGTAAAGGTGCTTTGAGCCTTGGAGGTGGAAAAGCACTTTATAAAAATCTTCTGTATGAAGTTTTTCCTCTGCATAATTTACTTGTTAATATTGTTTTGTACAATTCATCTCTATGGACTTTTTGCACGTTTGGAGACAAACATGGCAGACTTAGCTAATAACGTTTGTTTTTTTTGACATTGGATGCAAAGCTCTGTACTGTGTTCACTGTCAAAACTGCTGTTATATGAACGAATGAAATTAAATATAATCCATTATCAACAACTGCCAGATGCCACACAGTGACTGGATGCCCCCGGATACAAGAATAGATAAGGTGTGAACAAGCTACCTTCCAGTTAATGGGTAAACTCACTATGCCATAATCATCCCATATTATCCCATAAATTGCATCAGTTGTGCAGCCCAAACCATCAAATCAAGCATATCTAAAACAATTGAAAACAGACAGCATATTTTTCTTCCATTCACACTACAAGAGTTACAGATTATGCGTTTCAATCCCCATTTATCTCTTCAGCTGTTCTGCCTCATCCGCACTGACAGGGGCCAACCGCAGGAGCCTAAAACAGTCTGCTCTCCCCATATGCACGCTCCGGTCGCTGCCTGGGAGAGGGATATCTGACAGGTCCTGTTGCCCTGGGGCCTGGCAGGCTTTGGGGCGAGACCTCACACTTCCTTATCTGATTCCAGCAGACGGACGGAGATTATGGCCGTGCCAGCAAAAGCCTTTGATTTGTCTAAGTGTATCCCTGTGTGCCGCTCACACTGCTGTATTGATCTCCGACAGGCTTCATTTTGTTCCCCGGCTGGAGGAGCGCTGAGAGAAGCCCACAGTTTGTAACACGATCGGCCAGATGAGGCTGGCACTGAGGTGGACAGGCTCTGAGCCACTCACACAGAACCTGCGCTTCTGTGGATCAGGGACTTTTATTCAGTTGAATTGGAAAAATAAAAACATTTTTTAGTCCAAAATATAGTCCTGCTGGATATACATATGAGCTTCTCCTTTGACATTATTATATTATATTACTACTACCTTCACTATTTCTTCACATCTACATTTAGCACATCTACATGTACATCTAGTAGAAAACCAGTCACACAGTGAGTTTGATAGTTTTATATTAGATGCCCAGTTATAAACATTGTTACGCACTTTGGCCAGGTTTGAACTACAGATTTACCAGTTTATAGGCAAACACTGTGCCACTGCCAACTCCATAAAGATAAAGGTAAAACTGACATTGCTGCATTCTAGTTGGCAATTTTAGCATGTTAAATGATATAAGACAGACAGGTCCAAGCAGGTCTTATCCATCCCTCAACACCATTAATATTCAAAGTGCGTTCTGGGATCAATCGTGCTGTCTTTTATAACTGCAGAGAAAACTGAAATTACAGTTGCTTTCTAATTTTATTCTGATCCTTCTAGTTGCCTTCAGCACCAGTGTTAAATATGTCCTAGCTCTCCACAAACCGCACATTCCTTTGTATTGCAGTGGGGGTAGCATCTGCCTCGTCACTCCGCCCAGATGGCAGCAGAACGTATGTAAATTGGTTCATTAACCTTACAGTGCTTTAATCAGCGGGCCATGCACTTGGGTTCGTACCATTCGGGTATTCTTGAATTTTATTAGCGCCCCTTAATAGCATCAGGAAACTTTTTGCTCATGGCCTGAGGTGGTTGTCTGTAGCATTATCAAACACACTTGTAATTATACATGACATCCCTCTGATTAACACCAGTAAGATTATTGCACCATGTCAGATCTTCTTTGCGCTCATCCATATTTTAGAGTAAGAAAAAAGGAGATGTTATCACAGGGTGCCCTTGCCCCACTAAGCAAGCTTTAGATCTCTAACCTTTGGGTGCGGTATAAACCTAATCAGAAGTGTGGGTGAAACATACTTAAAGCTTAGACTCTTACCTAATAATGCAAAGATAGCATTAGAAAAGTTGCTATGGTGTACTGTCTAGTTCATACTTCCATTGTGTTCTGGAGCAAGACATTTTGCCAAACATGTTTCACGTGGGACTAGTCCAAGACAGATTTGGCTAATGGAGAATAGCTTTAATCTAATGGTGTGTCTGAACCACTGTTTCCCATATTTTATATATACTAGAGTGGTAAATATTTAAAATTTGTCAAGAATAAATTTCACCTATTGCCTTTATTTAATGTTTTAACAGTGATTTTTGAACAGCACTGTTACCTTTAAATGTTTAGGACAGTACAATAAGCAGCAGTGTGTTTTTGTTATGGCTATTGGCTATTTTGTTGTGATCTTTTTTGGGTTTGGAGGAGCAAAATTTTCTCGTCTTTTAAACACTGCCTGAACACATGAACTCAATTTGGTTATAACAATATTGTCCAATGTTGTATAAGTTTTCAGCAGCACACCCCCATCCTCATGTGAGTGGCAGAAAGCTAATCAGAAGTGGGGGTGAAAAGACCCTCTTAAGCCTGCGCTGCTTAAATGTGTGAAAAATTAGCTTGTGCTGAAAGGCACCGGCAGGATCTAGCAGTGAGCACATGCACCTGGAGTGGAAGAAGCATGGACAGGGTTCAAAGGTCACGGCATTGGACTAAACAGGATTGAAGTTCTTCGTCTCCCCACAAAGAAACCCAGACAGCCCCTGCGGCATCGCCCCACCACCCATGTCCCACTATCCTGGTTCACCTTGCATTCCTCCCTCTTTTGGGCGCAGTAATCCATAAGCCACTCAACTATCAGCTGTTCAATTATGCCTCCCGTCCAGCCCTTTTTTCTTCCCTCCGATGGAGATTCAAAAACAATTAACCTCTTCACGGCTGGGGACTTTTCCCAGGGAGGGCACATGCACGGTAATTTAATGACTCCTCCATTTTGCATTCCAGCTCTGGCTTCACACGGGAATGTGGTTAGCAAAAGCTGTAATCTGTCATGTGGTGATTGGTTAATGTCATTGTCATTGGTGGTGGAAATGTATTTTTCTGGCCTTTATCATCCCTGCATGCTGAATGCATAAATACTGAAATGAGTTTGTTTTTAAATACACATTATTTAATATTGGCTGCATAATTTGTTTGATTTGTTTTTAAATAATAAAAAAGCCGCACATAGATTTGGACTGTCACCACATAGGTGTTGTTACACTCTAGCTGTTTACTTGCACACCAAAATCTGATCATTATCTGGTTTCTGTAGTTATCAGGTTATTAAAATTGAAAGTAAACAGTTATTTTGTCTGAGTAATCTGATTTATTTCTGTTCACACAAGTGCAGGGTTTAGCAAAGGAAATGGGACCAAGGGAAACTGAAATGGTACAGATTGACAAAAGTTATGTTTAATTCATTGTACTCGATCTTCCAAATAAAACAGATGCTCTAAAAACCCATTGATGAACTAACATTATGTCAGGTGGGTTTGATGATCAGATTTCTTTTGTGCAAAAAATCTGTTCTAATTATTGGGTTATCTGATCATTATCTGATTATTATCTGATTACTGGCCGTGTAAACATACTACATTGATGAATACCAGATTTTACCATGGCATCCAGTCTGCTATACCCACAGTGGATGGGGACATTTCTGTGACAGGTACCATGGCACTGTTTCACACGTACTGTATAGCTCTTGCGCATCCCCCACATCCTCCGCCTTCCATAAAATCTTCTTCTTCCCCTTCGTTATGGCAGGGCCTCCTATTCATGTGCAGGTAGAAAGCCTCAAAGTGTAGGAGGGAGGAACAGCTTGTAGCAGCCATTGAGTTTTTATGACTTCCCTCTTCAAAGGATGATGGTGGCAGAAGAAGAGACAACCTCATTCTCCCTCATGCCATGATACACACACAGACAGTTTGGAGAAGCACACAAACAAGTGGCAAGATTTGGACTGGAGTCTGTGCAAATCCTCAAATGTTTGCGCCATGCAGAAATGATTACATTACACAAGTCCAAATGGGTGTAAAATATAATCTTCAAACAAACAATTTAAATTAATACATGCTCCATGCCTGGGAAGAGGATAAAAATGACTTGGTGAGATTTCTCGCTGCTTTCAAGATAAGGTGTCAAACAAAGCCTTAGCGCTTAACCAGCTATTTTCCAACCATGCAAGCTAATTTATAATCACTTCAAAGCAACTAGAAGATGTAATGCCAGACTATCTAACGGAGAGAAAGAGATACAATTAAAATGGCAACCAAATTATAAAAACAACAGATAAGAGGAGATAGACCAGCAATAACATTTCAAACATGTATTATATTAGTTATGTTATAAAATTTTAACTACATAAATGGAATAAAAGCACAAAAATACTCTGAATCAGTATTCAAATCAATAGTATCCAGCAGGTCCATTACCATATATGAATCTATTTATTAACTACACGCAAAAATGTATATTATGGTGATTTCCAACATTTTGAAAGGTGAAAATAAATGATTAAACTAGAGCAAAAAAGTATTTAAAATTCTTAGCGCTCATCATATCGTGTGCATTGGTAGCACTCAAAAGAACAGCTGAATCCTCTCCCTCATACACAAAGACTTAGAGGAACTCTTTGATGTTTCCTTCAACACTGCAGCCGTCTATTGCAGCAACGTGACTCACTCGGATTCATACAAGTAACACAGTGGCAAGCAGTAGCAATGAAACCCAGTTAAACGCGTGCCTAACAAAGTCACAAACAACCTAGCATGTTTTTTAATGTGGTCCCAAGACAACTTCAGAGAGAACAGCGCGGAAAAGTCAAGCCAATAGGGGGACAGCACAGAGACAGGGGAGGAGGAGACGTCAAGAGCGTGTTCCAGACAGACAGGAACTTTTCTTGATCATTATGTCTAGCCTTCAGGTGTTCGGGGTCAGGCTGACTGTAGGTGGTAGTTATAGGGTGAAGGGGTGGTGCGAGGATAGGAGGAGGGAGGGGTGAGAGAGTGAGAGACAGACAAAGAGATAACCAGAGCGCCTTCATACCGTTGGAAAAAAAAGGTTATAAAAATTTCATTAGACGATCCTTTTGCTGAAGTGACATTCTGTGTAGCTTTTTTTTCCTTTTCTTAGAGCGTGCATGTGTGTGTATGTGTGCCAATTCCCTCCCTTCTTCAGAGCAAAGCCGAGTGCCGCCTTAGAGAATGGGGCAGACAGATTTTATAGGTCCTAATTAAAGCCATCTGAAGCCTTTCAAAAC
>KN499121.1:2285-34071 GCA_000787155.1 Scartelaos histophorus | reverse complement strand
ATGGTTTTCAAGACCCCCCTTTTAAAAATGAGATGTCTCAGCGGGACCATCTGCATATGCATTTCAGTGATTAAACTTTTGCAATGAAGTTCTTTCAAATTTAGGATGAAAAAAAATCTGATACTGTGGACAAGAATGAAGTAAAGCAGGGGGTGTATTCATTTAAAACAAGTAAATTAAAATGAATAATGCTGAAAATTATGATGTTTAGGAATGAAACACCATAAAACTGGAAATAAAGTTAACACTATAGTTTGTATCTAGAAATGGACGTAGCTCACCCACTAGCAAATAGGAAGTGAGCATGGCACACTTCTGGCTCCATCGATTCCAATTGAATTTGCATTAAAAAATGTCATCCCTTTCACTGTAACTGCTGTAGTGAGCCTCATTTTGGTCTTAAAAACTCATATTAACCCACACTCCACGATCCTAGTGTTGTAATGTTAGTATTTTGTTCTAATATGGAACATGGCTGCAGATTCACCCCTATAACTTCAGAGCTTCATTTGACTGGAGCTGAACTATATGATTCACTCTCTCATAGTCCTCATCTACAGTCTACTTAAAGTTGTGTCATACTAGAATGAAATTCGTGCGAAATGAGGAGCTACATAAAACAGCAAAACAGGTTTTAACAGACTGCGGACAACTCTGTGTAACTGAATGCATCCATTATAGAAAATACCACTGTACATTTTTGCTTACAGAGAAAAGTTTAATTTTTTGTTTCATGTGGATAGGCTGAGTTATTGCAGACATGGCCAGTGTTTAAAGGTGCACTATGTAACTCTGTAGCTCTGCCTTACAATTATTAAATTACAGGCGGTTTTACAGGCTCAAAAATAGAAAGAAAAACTGGAATTCTTCACAGATCTGAACTATAACTTGGTCTGATTTGATCTCCGTTAAGATGGTCAAAGGTCAAATACCATACTGTGAAACATCCAGAGAAAGCAATGTCATGGCAGTTTCCACCGAGAAAAGTATTTGACAGATCCTTCACCATAAAAGTTACACAATGCACCTTTAAATCCAGTCTAAAGACAGTTCTGTAGCTTTGCATATGACTGAAATAAAAAAAATAAATATATTATTATGCTCTCTTTTCTCTTTTAATGTTTTATAAAGATTTTGATTTGTTTGTATTGTGATTTTAATGTCATTCTTATTATGTAAAGCACTGTTATTTTGTGTATGAATTGTGCAATACAAATAAATTTGCTTTAATTTGCTAATTAGTAGTAAGTAAATAAAAAATGCATATACAACTTAATTCTAAACTTCAAATTACATCACATTTTCTAATGCAGCAAATCTTTAGTATCAGGTGCATTACGTTGTCCATATTTAGTCATTTTTCACGCTCCAGATGAAGAACACACTCAAACATATGCACACGTTCGAATCAAAAGAGCATCCCTTCAGCACTGAACCCTACACTGGCCACAGACACACGGCACACTGGGGGCCCACATGGCATCTGCCTCCCAGCTCCCTCAGCCAAGGCATGGGGCCACGGGGAGGGGTTTGGGGGGAGAGATAAGCTGTCCCTCCCTCGGTCGAGGCGCTCTGAGGGGACTGGACAGGCCTGGAGCTTCACTGAGCAGCACTGATAGTATCCACAGGAGTCTGCTGTACATGTGTGTGTGGGAGGATGCACGGGTACAAACAGGCAAAATAACACAAGGGTCCAGCAGAGTGTTGTCACGACATGAAAATGATTTGAAACTTGATTTTGATTCTGTGAAGGAGACATACATGGTGATGATTTTGATGCAATGATACACTAAACGCTTTACTTTTAGTGTTTTTTGTAATGCAGTTTGCTCACAACATAATAGAATAGTTTTGTTTTTGCCTTATGGTCATGTACTAGTTCCAATATAGGTCAAAATCCTCAAATAATAATGAGTTAGCAGCAAATCATAGTATAGTATAGTATTTTTTGTTTCTTTCATCCATCAAAAAATCTAATTTTTTACTGAGGTGTGGAAAATGCAGTTATCTTTCAGAGGTTTCTTACAAAGTTATTTCTTATGTTATGTTGCAGAGAAGTTCAAATGTCAAAATGTTGACAGAAAATAACTCAAATTACAGAACTCTGTATTTGCCCTTAAGCTAGACATCTTTGGAGGCCACGGGCTACATCTTTGAAATGGTAAGGTGCAGAGCCAGAACCTTGACATTTAACATTTTCCAAATTAGGTCTATATCCTTTTATTTTTCCTTCACGAGAGCAGAGTCATGAGACAAAACATGGGACAGTTTTGCAATACAATGTCCTTAATCTATCCGGACACAATTTGGGACAATGCTTTCTTCAGCATTGTATATTTCCTCTGTCGTATCTCATAAGAACAGTGTCAAATTAATTACCCCACTGCAAACAGCCAATCAATCTGCTCCCTCTCATTCCTTTTAATTGAATGTTTGTTTAGCGTGTGCACAATTGTTAAATGACAGAAAATGCCCCATCTTTGTTCAGCAGCACTGACCTTATCATCTCACTTGTCACATTAGAAAGCTCATTTACTCGTCACGTTAAGAGTCACCTCACGTAATAAGACAGTCACGCAAATTCAATTAATTTCACTTTGCTTTTAATCTGGGGGAGGTTTCAAATAACAGGACCTGACGTTATGGTCTGGAGAAAAAAAAAAATGTGGGGAAAAAATCATATAAGAGACAATTTATCTGTCAAAATCAAATGAACTAATATGAATGATAATAGAAAAAGTCCATTTGATTTGATTCATTCTCTTAGATAAAAGTTTGGCTACATATATTTTATGGAATCACAATTTTATGAGTTAAACTTGCCTCCCTTTACATTGCTGTATGTTGGCAGTCCTATTCTGGCTTTTAGGATCAGTAGGTGAAAAATAAGACCCTTGGCAATGCCTCCGGAGACTTAGAGAGCAAATCAGTGCAGAGGTTTCGAAAAGGAACCTGTAAGGCCTTGTTGAGCATTGGCCACCGTGGAATTATAAGGCCTATAACAACAGTACTCAGAGTGTTTGGCCACTGATCTGAAGGATGGTGGTTCAAATTCTGCTCTTGACATAAACATCATTAATTGGTGGTGTGATTTAAAGCTCCTACAGATGAATGCTGAACGTTGTTATGGGAAAGACAAGTAACCCACCTTGTCTCCAATGTCTGTGAATGTGAGTGGATCCTTGATGTAAAGAGCTTTGAGGGCCTTGAAGTTCAAAAAGCGCTATATAAGATTGAACCATTACCAGTTACCATAAAAGGTATACTATTGTACATGCGTTTACTTATCAGAAAATAGGAGGAATACACAAATAAAAATATTAGACAATAGGCTATTAGACTAATATTTGTTTTACTTGGAGCACAATTCAATTCAATTTCTCTTTATTGTCACATGTGCATATACATACAAGGTCTATAGCACAGATGAAATTGCTGTCCTCTCCCACATCAGTGCAAACATTTAAAAACATTTAAAAAAAGAATAGAAAATGTGCAAACGACAAGTAAAAAAAGAAAAGTGCAAACCAAGTATCACAAATCAATCACAAGTCTGATGTCTGTGATGTTTGTGTGTTGCGTGCTAACTGTGGGCGCATGTTCAGGAGGGTAGCACTATTCACGGTGACCATAGCGGTCATAGTGGAACATACCAGAGCTGCCCGTTTGGCCCTGACAGTTCTCGCATGTGTTTGTGGAGGAACAGGCTCACACAGAAGTCCTCCAGATCCAGGTCAGCTGCGAGGCCTCAGCTGGAGACAGGGCCCGCACCTGTCAGCGCCCGGGGGCCTCTCTCGTCTCTGCCTGGGCCCTTCTGTCCAGCTGGAGCCCCCCCTCTCTATATCTATACCCCCCGCCCCCACGCGACCGCTCAGCCCTCCCTCCACCTCCACAGATCCAGGCCAGTTCAGCCCAGCCATGCGTGGACTTCTCTGGGAATTCATTCCGGATGCTTCCTGTTCAGTGCGTCCACTTCTTTCACTCTCTTCTTCCTCGTTCACATTTTCCCAACGTGTCACTCCACCCCCACATCTCCATATCCTCCCTTTCACTGACTGTCCTCGACCAAGACACTTTCACATGCTATAATAGGGAGATCCCTGAATAATGTAGATGCATTTTATGTCAGATGCCTTTCCTTTTAGAACCAGCCACATGATTGATTGATTAATGTATTGCTTAAGGACACAAAGACAGTAGTTTGAACTCAATTAAATAGAGAAGCACTCAAATTACTCAAACTGACAACAATTGACAACAATTTGCTGTCAACTGACAACAATTCAAGCTACATAAAAGAAATAAACGAGAAATGATAATAGTAAAAATGATGTTAACATTCAAAGTGGTAGTTATTGTGTTACATAATCCATCAACAGTGCAAATCAAGCAGACATTTTAAGAATTTCCTTTTCAGATGTAGTTTTATTTTCTCTTCCACAAATCATTCCCATTTATCTTGTGGAGTTCATCTTGAGAATTCTCTAACACAGTCAGCAGAGACAGCAGCTGGGAACACTCCAGTGCACCCATGAGCAGCCTCTATATTTTGTATTGTGCTGCAAGTTCATTT
The DNA here is from genome assembly GCA_000787155.1 of Scartelaos histophorus. NCBI lineage: Eukaryota > Metazoa > Chordata > Actinopteri > Gobiiformes > Gobiidae > Scartelaos > Scartelaos histophorus. The sequence continues at coordinate 29,498 of KN499121.1, read as the reverse complement.
CTCAAATACGCCCCATTATGAAGAATTATGGCGTAGACGTGTGTTTCCAGGCTTCACTGTGTGAGCCCCATGACACCTATTTTCTTAAAGTCTCCATAAATTTCAGATGCCATTTACGGTCAACAACATCCATACTGTTAAACAAATAAAAAGATGAACACATAAATGAATGAATTAATGCATTTTTAAACTGGTGGGCAGTATTTTAAACCGCTGGATTGGTGATTAGCCACTAGTGTAAGAAGTATATGTATGGATTGTTAGCATCTCCATTGCCATATTATCGCATATTAATATTTATTCTACTCTATTTATCCTAACTGAAAATTCATTGCAGTATTAGAATGACCCTGGACAATCTTTTCAACTAAACTTTTCTATGCCATTCTAAATCTAAATCTAAATCTTAAAGCTCATTTATGTATTTATTTTTAAGCCAAAATCTTACAATGTGCGAGCGCTCAACTATATTTTTAACTCCACACACCTTCATTAGAATCATCTGGTTAATTTCAACCCTGAAATTGCCTTAAAGGTAGCTGAAACTAACACTATCTGATATCATAAAGTGGAATAGAGAATTTTGAGCTTTGGAGATGTAGACAGACTAAGGACAGATTAAGGGTTACTCCAACACATGTGAATGAAACAAAACACAACGGGTATGTTTCTAACAAAGTAAAAACTTCCTAACATGGTCTAGCTCATAAGCTGAACAACTTTTACCAGTTCACAAAAAAAAATCAACTTCACCTATAAATTAATCTCAATTTTCTGTGTTTGCAAGACATAGCTAGACTTGCAAAATATTGAGCCTATTCTGCGACTGCAATCACAAGCACCATATCCTATCCAACGCAACTGAAGCCTGAATTATTCAAGTGTTTGTACCTGTGAGGCAAGGAGACCCTGTTAGGGGCTGGCCGCTCTGATCTATAATTAAATAAAGAGCAACATGAAAGCGCATAGGAAATGAGACAAGGGTTTGGACAAGCCAATGCAAACGTGTATCTGTTTTGTGTTGGCTCATGTGCTGACTGCAGCTCTTTTTATTTGGGGGTATTTACTTTCTCTGCAGCGATACACAGTTTGCCCAGTTTGCGCTGTGAGTGTGGTCGTGCATGTTTGCCAGCAGCGGTTGACATTTGGAGGGCAATGAGATCATGTCATGTTTGATTATGCTATTATAGTCGAGATGTTCTCTAAGTACACCACATTACACCCAATCACACCACAGTGTTGTCCAATGAAAGAGATCTTGCACTCAGAAAGATTTGATTCTCAAACTGACTCAGGATTATTTAGACTTAGACAAACTTTACTGATACATGAGTGAAATTATTTGGACACAGAAGCTCAATATAATATAATAATAAAGAGCAAAAAAAACCCACACAAATATACAAAAAACTACATATAAATGGTAGCAAAAATAACAAAAGACGTCAAATAAGGCATAATTATATAAATGTATCCTCAGCTTTAAGTAAGAGATCATTAGGAAAACCTGTGCAAAGATGAAATAGTGATTGACATGACATAGGTTTATCTATTACATAAGGATGAGTTGTTGTACATTTGTATGAAATATGATAAAGGTATAAATGTAATCCTGTATCTCTTACTGTTTGAATGGAGCTGTTTGGCCTGAATGAGTTAGATGGTGTTTGCATGTTCTATCTATGTCAGTTTTCTGTGTCAACCATAAACCTGCACAATATGCTAATCATGCAGCTATAGATCAGGTAAGATACATGAGTCGATACAGCAGATGAGAACTCTACCATAATGTTTTCACCCTACTGCAGTGTTTCTTAAACAGTGGTGCACACGCTCATTCAGGTGGTATGTGGAATCTTCTGCAGCTCAAATATTTGCTGAATTTAAATGTCCTATATTACAGAAAATTGATTAATGTGAGCTTTAAGTCATGTAAGAATCTTGTTACACCATCAAAAACATACTCGGAATATTTTTTATTTCATTCATTGTAAGTAAGTTAGTACATTTTTATTTATGTAGCACTTTTCACAGACATATGTCACAAAGACGCTTTACAGATCATCATTCATTCACTCCAAACCAGGTGGAGGTGAACTACCGACCACCACCACTATCATTCACGCACACACCACTTTCATACCAAGCAATGTGGGTGAAGTGCCTTGCCTAATGACACAATGACTGTGTCTTTAGGTACCTGTGGCACCTGATTTTCCCAGTAGTCTCCCATTAAAGTACTAACCACTTCCAGCCTTTCTGAGATGTGACGAGATCAGGCTTTGATAAGTCAATATGACTAGTGACTAATCCTTTACTATGAGTCTGTCTACATCTCCAAAGCTCAAAATGCTCTGATACCACCTTGTGATGTCATGATTTTAAAGTGAGCAGCTCCTTTTACCTCCTTTGTTCAGTTGAGATTAGCAATTCCAGGGCTGAAATCATCCGAACGATAATAGTGAAAGTGTATAGAGAATAAACACACAGAGGAGATTATCCTTTATTACCACACGACATCACAAGGTGGGACAGAGTGTTTTCTGTTTGAGAGATAATCCTAAATATGTAAGATTTGTGTCTTAAACATGTGTGAATGAAACAAAACACAACCCTGGGTATATTTTGATGAGAAAACAACATTATAACAGATCAGAAAAGAGCAGAATATAGGACCTTTAACATCAAATGAATACATATTTTTTATCTTCTTTTAGATTAGTATTCATTTAGAACCATTTTCATCTTCAAACCATATCCAAATTGTTCATCTTTGTGACAACGGTCCTGTAATTTTTTTATAATTCTGAAACCGATAGCAAATGTGGTCCTATTTTACATCTGTTCTGCTGGAATTCGGAGGACCTGAGCATCTGAGGTTTATTTTGATGACACTGTACTACTACTACTATTATATTATACTATTGTACATATAGTCTACGTATGCACCAAACGAGTGTAACTTCACCCAACAAATTACTGTAAATATAAAAGTGTCGGTGTCAGACCTTGCTTGCACCCACAGTAGGGTCCTTTCGTGTGCTTAAAGGGCTAATATCTCCAGCTTGCAGGCAGTTGCATGGAGGCACAGCTTAACGCCATGCTCACTTTCCTCCACCACTGGCTGTGAAGTCGAGGTGTCAGGAGTTTTTCCCTCCCATCCCTTCTTCTGTGCCTCTCCCTCCCTCTCTCTTTCTCCCTCCCTCTCCTCACAGTGAGTATGTCTCTATAGCGGTGAGGCTAGCACCACTGCGAGAGCCTGATAAGGGGCTGAGAGCAGATATATATACATTCCAGAGTGAGCAGTACACAGCTAGAGTCGCCAAATGGATCACATGTATTATGCTATAGCCAGGTTTACATGTGACATACGATACGGCAGCTTTAGCTTGGGGTGATTATAAACTCATTTTTGCACCAATATGGGTAAGTAAAAAACATGCCTCATCGTGTGTTATTTTGCTCCCAGAAAAACCGCAATGACCCTTCCATCAGCGTTGAGTCAAGAGAAAAATTGCAAATAATTTTGGCCCACAAGCCCAAATGGTACGCATCCATTTCCTCTATTTGCCAGGACGTAGTAGACCAGGCCCTTCTAAACAAGCTTTTACCTCATGGCGCTTTTTAAAGACATAGCAATTACTCCACTATGCTGCTGACACCCAGAATACCAGCGCAACAATAGCTCCAGGACTCACTCCTCTACCCTAACAACACACAGCCTCTAACCTGCCCCCACCTGAAACACAAACTTGCCCTTGGTTGTCATAGTGACCATCAGAACAATTCATCAAATATATGACCCACATACTACATTTTACTTTTTTTTTTTGTTTTTTTAAATGATGGTCACAATTTACCTTGTTTATTTGTGAATAATTATTTCACTGGATCAGACACTTGAGTTGCAGGTTTGTGTAATTTTAAAATCAAAAAGATTTGCTAAAACTCATGAAAGCATGTTATAACCCTTTGTACTCATTAGGTCATTTTCATTCATCAGTCATTTTCATGGTAAATGGATCACACAATTTAATAGTTTAACTTAAAATATATTAGAACATCAATATTAAGAGTATCATAACAGAGCAGATGTTGTGTGGATGGTCCATGCCTCTGTAGTGGATGTGGACGTGGAGCTGCCATAAGGAGGCGGGTCTGTGAGAGATCAGAGCTTGGCAGGAGCTACAAAGAGAAGACGAAGACAGAGAGAGCGCTGGGCCTCAGGCTGACACCAAGGTAAACGTCTGTTATGTTCCTGTCTGTGCAATTATTAGCAAAGAGGTGCAAGGAACACAGCGCACGACTAGATTTTAGGTGCAAGCTCATGACTGTATTTTGTAGCACTGTACATGATGACCAGCAGCATTCATTTACTATTCACGTCATTGTCACTATACAGATAAAGGTTTGTTGGGTAGAGTATGCAGAATTGTATGTTTATTTATTCATAAACATAGTGAAATAATAAATATAGGACACAGGCTTATGTATTGTCCCCATATGGATATTTGTCATCTGCATTTGACACCTGTCAGGAGCAGTGGGCGTCAGGAGACCCATTTCCAGATCTTGAGGGGGGTTTGGTCAGGATTATCCCATAGTGAATGTGCTTATGTACATTCAAACCTGGGACCTACTCGCTGTGAAGTGAGAGTGCAAACTACCCTGCTGCTCCATTAACGTCAATGCACTGGAAGATCTATATTTCAAGTTAGGAATTCAGCAATTACCTAAATATTTGAATCACTGCTTGTAGTCCATCTGATGTCCATGAGTGGTAAAAGCTTAAAATGCACCCTTACCTTATCACATTTGAACTCTTGACTGGTTCTATAGTGCTATACTGGCCTAATTACTGAGACAGGGCAGAGTCCTATATCCGATCATGCTAAATTTGCCTTTGTAGCTTTGTCTTCTCCTGAGCTGCCAGAAGCTCATCTGCTGTCAGGAATCAGTGGTTCAGATCCAGGAGCCAAGTTCCAGGTTATTAGACTTCTTTAGACTAAAGGTAAAAAGTCATAGAAGGGCTGCAGAGAGAGGATCAGCTGGATACTGACAGAAGAGAGGGATAATAGGGGGAAGGTGCACTCAAGTGTATATTTTATATTACACATCAGAATAACAAGCAAGAGGCATCACCTCTCATAACCATTTAAGATGTAATACTTTCAAGAATAACCTTCAGAGTCTTCCATCTATGTAATGGTGAAGTATCCAAGAAGGTTATTTTAGTTCAATTAAAAAGCCAATATTACACTCTTGTCTAGTCAGTGTTATAATATTATATTACTCACCATCTTGTGATGTCATGTGGTAATACAGGGAATGCTCCAGTGTGTTTTTAAAACTTATCTAAAATCATGTCGAGAATTTTGGAAACTGAAACTATGAAAACTAACGCTTCATTACATCACAAGGTGTAACAGAGCATTTTGAACTTTGGAGATATTACTTTTCAGAGTAATAAATAATAAAGGATTTCTCAAACATGTGGGAATGAAACAAAACACAATGCAAATAAAACACAAGTGCAAGTCTGTTCAAATAAAGTTTCACATTGTCATTGCAACAGGAAGAATATCAAGCTAAAATACTGAGCTATAGGCCAGATACAGAAACTCCCCAGGGAATACTTACTACTTTTTTAGATAAGAGGAGAATGACCAGAAGTGTATTGTAATTGACTGTTCCATGTTCTATTGGCTGGTGTAAAATATGTATATGACCACAGACTATAATTGCATTATATAGCAGCCTGTAATCCACGAGTTACAATGTTGGATCATGATTAAATGGTATAAGGGCCTGATTAGAAGAGTCTGTCAAGTAACTTTATCTTACTGCATATTACATAAACATATTGCTAGCATATACGGTGCCCTCCCACATGCATTAAACCCCTGTCGCGGCTAAGACCATAATCACTCTCCAACACACTCAAATATGCGCTTTGATTCTTGGCCCACACAGCCTTTACATGTACACTATATAGACCTAACCAGTAAGTACTTCTCTATACTGTCATTACCCAAATCAGAACTGCGCTGGCTGTGGCCTAGAAGAATGACACCAGTATGCAGAAAGCCAGCAGACAAGGGCAGGGCCGTGTGGTGTGGGGGGCACAGTGGGATTGTGGGTAGGCTTTGGGAGGGACCTTATGGAATGCCTATATATATCTGCAATTCATTTAGGTAAATAGTGTTCTAAATAGGAGCAGTTTGGGATTTTTAATGGGCAAAAGGCAGGAGATGTGCGGTTACGGCTAAAAAGGTCTCCAAGGATGGTAGTATAGGCTGAGGTTGGGAATAAATTATTAAAATGCCGGATGTTTCCTGGTTATATTTAGATCAGCTAAAAGTGGAACACAAAAGATTTGAGCTGTCTTAAAGGAAGTAGTGAATATAAAATAGGAAAAGATGTCACTGTCTGTGCACCTCACCATCAGCGATAAACCTTTAGAAGTCTGCAGAATTCACAAGCAAGAAAGCTCAAGTCTCAAACACGCCTGATGCCGGAAATGTTCATATTTCTTGTAAAATGATTCCAATTTATACAACTGCTGACTTATTATCATTATTAACATTTTGTGAAATGTTTTTTTGTTTAGTTTTGTTTGGTTCTGGCTCACATAAAAAAAATATATCATGTAAAAATGGGATTTGAGAAGGATATAGTCTTTACAATTATTTGTTTACCCAACTGAATGGGGTGGAAACAGCAGTTCTCAAATTGTGGTACGCATAATACTAGTAGGCCATTACACAAGCTCCTTCATGGATTCTCCTGCAGTTCAAATATTTGCTGATTACGGGACAATAAACAATAATACTGACAATAATCGTTTACAATATATTTTGAGATAATTGAAATTGTTTCACCGGAATGTTAAGATAAAAGTTGCTTATAACTGATGGAACATATTCATCATATTAAAATTATAATTATTCATATCTGTAACATATTTAAACTCATTTTAATCCTTATTGCAATATTATTGTTATTTGCAATTATTTTGGCCATGATGAACATATAAAATGTATATGTTGTACCATGTCTACTGCTGAGTCAATTTATTCCAAAAACTGCAGATTCGATGAGCCTAGAACATGATGATGTCTCCCAGATGGAGGTCAGGAACCAGATTTTCCTTTTGATTACATTGTACTTTCCTAAGAATTATTCAATGTAAATTAAAATTTGGAACCTGATCATTTCTATTATTGACTGACTAGACCTCATTAAAACACCTGCCCCCATCTGCACTAAATATAATTGGCCTATGTGAATGCTGCTGTGATGTTATATGAAGCCCTGCAGTTGTATCCTCTTTTGGTCCTTGTGTAGTCTAGTATTAGTGGAGTCCTATTTTAGAACTGGTTTACTCCTGGTTTAGAGCTGGAATAGTCCTTTTTTAGACATTGGTTCTGCTGGTACTTGGAAGCCCAAATATTCCCTCATGTGGTGCGTGGTGTGAAAAGTTTGAGAACCACTGAGCTGCAAGTTTGACCCAACCCCCTGACAGGTCTTTGTATAAAACATATGTGGAGGGAAAGTAGAGTGCTAACCATATCGTGACAAAAAGTGCACAAAGTAATGATCTAATATGTAAATGTTTTCAAAGACCTTGATGTAGTGCAGATATGATCAGCCTGTAATCGAATTAATGCATATGGGCTCCATGCGTGTTAGACAAGCATGGAGACTACAAAGAAAAGCTTTATTTAAACACGGAATAGACTACTAATTATAATTGAACAAAAGTAACTTATATGTGGAAATCAAATGAAATAAAGCAGTTCTTTCTGCTCTGCTCTTTCTTGCTTTAAAGAGATGGTAGACCATAGACCGCTGTTGTTATAATGTAACAAAATGAAGTGTGTCTGGGGCCGAGAATATAAGTGGGAAAATTGTAAGTGAAGCATTAAATCCTGATGTTTGTGCTTGTACAAACCACTTACGCTGGTGTGGCTGTTTCTTCTCTAAACACAGCACATCATTACTCACACTTTCACTGTTTTCAAATCAAGACAGGATCTATGTAAAACGTCAACTATTAGCAAAGGAGTTTAGTTTTACATTTTTACTAACATGATACATTATGTTATTAAAGGTCCTATATTATGCAAAATTGACTATTGCAGCTTTAAGACATGTTATAATGTTGTTACCTCATCCAAAATATACCTGGACTTGAGTTTTGTTTCATTCACAGATGTTTCAGTGAGGCTTTATTATGAGTCTCTCTGCATATCCAAAGGCCAAAATGTTCTCTTCCACCTTGTGATTTCGTGAAATAGTAGTTTTCAAGTTTCAAGTTACCTTTTACTTTTTGTTCATTAGAAATTCAGAGCTGAAATCATCCAAATGCTTCTAGTGAATGTGTGTGAAGTTAAACGTGTGAATGAAAACACATCTCCACAGCACATTATAACATGATCATAAAATGGCATAATATGGGCCTATAAAAAAAATCATATTGGCGTATTTAATGCCAAGCTCTCCATGGAGACAGGCAGACAAGCATCACAAAAGTTATACAAGTTAAATACCTTTATTATTTTCTGCAAAGAGAGTGTCTGGTGTATTTTCTGCTTTATATGCATGCATGGACCACAATACCAATACAGCTCATGTTATATTGCAGTCACTTTTATAATATAGGACATAAAGAAATAGTTTTTGCAAGTTGACTTCTCAGCATTGACTGATATGCATTGATGTTTCTAATAAACTATACGATTTCTATGAGTCATAATTTTCTGTGAAGTGTAATTTTCCTGGCCTCAAAGTGAAAACCACACAGTGACTGAAACCCAGAGGACCTCGGCGACCTCCAGCCTCCAATATGGCCGCTGTAAATCAGATGAGTGGACTTAATTGCTTGGGTGTTTATGAAGGAGAGGGCCTTGATTTATTCCAAAGGCGTTCCATGTCTCCTGTGGATGTGGAGCGATGGCAGGCGTGGAGTCCAGACCGGGGAGGGTCCTGAGCTGGGACACGGATAAAACATGTGGCTCACAGCACAGAGCACCACAGCCTGCAGATAACATGATAGTGACGCAGATTGTCGGCAGATACACATCTACTGTAACCGCCACGGGGGGAGTATTAAAAGTTACTCGAAGTCAGTTTGACTTTGGCTGCGGTTAAGAAGGACATGGTCTGAAGAGGCTGTAAGCTCTCATTTTCTGTAATAAGAGCTTTGCAAGTTAAAAAATGCACTGAACTGTTTGGCAGCTTTATAATGATTGCACTTTAGTCTTAATAAAGCATCGACATTTAATCCCCAATGAACAAACAGCTTGTTCAGAATGATTCAGGCATAGTAACTACTAACTTCATAAGAGTAGTAGCAAAACTATTGGGAAAAATATGATTTGCATGTCCATTTTATGTGTTGTCATAAATGAGTTAACCAAAATTTCTTGTTAATGTCCAAATAATTGCACATCAGATTGCCATTTCATTGTTTCGGAAAAATCCCAATCTAATTAAACTATTCATCAGAAAAATATGACTTAGATCAAGAAACTCATGGGTGCAATTCTGAGTTTTTAAATTGGAGTTCTACTTGTTTATGAGTGGCTTTTTAGCATTATTGCCCTTGCATTTTAGCAACTAATTGAATGAATATATTTGTTCATTAGTTCAAGCTTTATTCAGGTTACTTAACTGGGGCCATTTTTGTTACACTTTTTTACATTTTACTTTTACTAGTGTGTGATATTTTTAGCTAATACAATAGGATACCTGACAAAGAGAATCATAGTTACTAGTGTCAGCTTGGTTTACTTTATTGAGAGTACAGTTTTCAAACAATTAATGCTCAACTGAAAGGGCATTTTTATTTATTGTCTGATGTCAAGAGGTTTTTCAAGACGCTTTAACCTTAGATGCCCCTAGTCCAACACCTTCTTCCACTACAGCTCCATGTCAGTTTTGTTACGACTGATTACTAAGATAACAACAGCTTTAGGTTTTCAAATGCACTCTGAGAAGCCACAAACTGGTCAAAATATCACCTTGTGTACTCCTCAATATCTGTGTGATCCTATCTGTAGTTTGTGAGGTTCCCCAGCTGTGCTCCCTCCCCTTACACACACACACACACACACACGCACACACACGCACACACGCACACACAGAGGGGGAAGCGGTGAGGAGCCGTTGGGCCCGTGGTTTTGGAGGTGAGGGCCCATGTGGCTGCTGTAGAGGAACAGTCGTTACAGAAGGTTAAAAGAGCACAGCCACGTCCCACAAGAGGACGTGGTGCAGACAAGTGCACACGGGGCTGAAGGAGGAGAAAGAGAACATTATAAAATGCACTGGCATAAAATAATCACATTTTACAAAGGTCAGTATTTTAAGAATTGTGTTATTTTTATTTTTGACTTTACATTTAGATCAGCAAGCAACAGGCGACATTTGCTAAAGTAAATGGTTAATAACAATACCTTAGTCTACATGTCAGATGAATGGCTCATTTTTTAAAAGCTACATGATTATCAGTTAGACTCAAGTTGCATTATTTTTTTATTCAATAAATACTAATACATACTTAATGAATGCTTGATTTTGTGTGTAATTGTGTAATTGACTTAACAGAATTGCACTTGATGTTGTTGATTTGATTATAGCAAATGAACAGAAACTGATTTAATGTATTTTTTAAAGATCCAATATTACACTAAATCGACCATGTTAAGCCATGTTATACTCCCAAACACACTGGGAGTTATGTTTTGTTTGTTTGTCTGTTTGTTATTAGGCTGATTTCATTTCCAAAGCTCAAAATGCTCTGTAATTTTAATAACTATTCCCATTAGCTCAGAAGATCGACAATTCCAGGGCTGAAGAAATGATTCTAGTGAAGGTGTGTGGAGTTTAAAAACACAGGTGGAATGACATCACTAGGTGGGACAGAGTGCTTTCTGGTTGAAAGAACTCAACCTAAATATGTAGGTTTTGTGTGTCATGTGTGAATGAAATTATTGAAAGTATGAAAGTATTATAACATAAACCAGTTGCCCCTGTAACTTAAATGGGCCCTTTAAAGGTTGTATAGAGGATTTTCCAAGGAAAAATGCAACGACTGTTTGTCCTTTTTCAAATGTTGCACATGCGTGTCACCTCCACCCCTCCTCCACAGCTCCCGAAGTAGAAACACCTCCTCCCGCCTACTTACTAAGCTAGAAATCATGCTTGTTTACAGCTGGTGCATGTTCAGAATGCTGAATGAACTGCTGTTGAAGTTACCCCTGTCCAGAAGTAATTTAGCGACCAACACATCATCTTTAGACCCTTCATCTGCTTCAGTGCAGCCATCGTTGGAATGAATCTTGCAGAAGTTTGGCCTCACTCCTTTTCCCTTTCTTTCAGCAACCTCAAAAACAGACTTTCTTTTGCAGCAAACTGATAGTGGATTCATGCCTGCCTTATAACAAACTTTGTGCTAACTGCGATGAAGCTATAGTTCGAAAAAGCCTCTCAGAACTGCTGCATTGGTTTGTAAACAGCGTCTTGCGTCTCTGGAGTGCATAAGAGCCGTAAGTAAACCACATAATCCCAGCGCCGGCAAGTCAATTACACTAGGGAGCTTGATTGGCAACCAAACGGATAACGAGGTACCTTCATTATCTGTTGGCTAATGTTTAGCTGGCCCTACGACATCTACAGTTCATTAATTTCATTCTTTTTTTTTTTTGGTCATCATAATTACAGGGCTGCTGGATCTATGTAATGCTATTTTGACCTTTCATTGACAATTTGAAACAAAACCCTCCTTGCAACCTTTAAGTCACAGGGACAATCACACATTTGAGAGAAAGTCAAGACAATGAATTTAGATTTTATTTTGAAACTCATAAACTAGACAGAAAAGCTTGTGAGAATAGCATGTTTTTGTATCTGCGTCAACAACATCATTCCCAGAGGCTTCATTCTCAAAAATAGATCAGAGTCTGTCACCTGATCAGCATTTTGCCAGTTGAACACGACTTGAGAGTGATTTTTAAGGTAGTACTCATTATGTACAATCCATCACAGCTCACAGGAAAGGAATGCCTGTCAGTATACTTTTTTGCACTTGATAATTCTTGTGTCAGATCCATCTTAAATAACTCTTTTTGAGCCTTGACCTCAATACAATCCTTCCTTTTGTAATAATATTCACAGGTGCCTGGATCTCTTTGGTTCAAGTGTGGAGGGGATTTAACAGCATGAATATGTATATGTGAAAATCATGTACAGAGAGATGGAAAGTTTGGTTTTAGTTCAGATAAGAGCTAATCGCATTTGGAGAAGGGTGACGACAGTGCTTGGGCAAACTGAGCCCAGGGGCATTGTGGGTTTTTCACAGGGAGCAGATCTCAGTAGGTGGGTCAGGTGTAGGAGGGTATCTATAAGCGTGCATAATCCTAAACTAAAAAGATCTAACTTTTCGCTCCTCCTTCTTGGTCTGACTTATTTTTCTGATTATTTTTCCTTCCCTTCAGTGAGCGTGGCTAGGTGCTGACAAGGCAGCAGGATGAGCAGTTATAATTAGCTCAGATATCCTCATTCATATTCAAATTTCACATCTAATCTCGCTGCCGGATTTCCAACAAGAAAACACGATTGGTTTGCCCGTTTCAATCAGGAGATGGGAGAGGTCACATTACCTAGCAACAGACTCACATCGATTGCTCTTAACATGTCAATCATTTTCTTTTTTTATGTGAGAATTTCCATGTCTGTCTTGCTATTGTTTGTCTTAACAAATGGCATTGTCTGAATTTGCTTTCATCTATTCAAAACACAATCTCAGACAGTTATTCTGTCTACCCCAAAGTCTGGAAGTGGTTTTCTATTGCATTGTTGAGTTGAGCACAGTTAATTTAATATTTAATGAATGAAAGGACAGTAACTCAGGAACATAATTCATTAAGTAACATTAACAGGAATACAGTAGCACAGTAGTTAACATGAAAACCTGCATGAAAAGTGACTTCAATTAAAAAAGAAAAAAGGTGATGTGCATGTCCAGTTTATTGTCACAGATGAGCTATTCTTCATTATCATGAACACTTAGCCACAGTTCCAAGTGCTGATAAGGGGAGAGGATAACCCTAAATTAATCTCCAAATAGTTGCACACCACATTACGGATGAATTGTTTTTGGAAAAAGCCAAAAGGAATCCAATTATTTAGCACAAAAATATGAAATTAATCATCTTGATTTAATTAAAATCAAATCAAGAAGCTGGAAGCTGTGGAGTTCTACTTGTTAATGGGCTTCAGCATTATTGCTTTTGTGTTCTGGTATTAACACATATAGTTATTATTATTACAAAAATCTATTTCGGTGACATTTATTTTCCACTACATCTTACTAATGTGTGATAACACACAAATTACATGGAAGTTAGTTGCCTGGGGTTCAGAATACACACACAATACTTGATATAAAGATGTGTGTCCAGTCACAAATGAATCTCAGGGACACGTATGATTTGTTGGTATAAAAAACAATATAGATGCTTTCAAGGAACAAAAATAGGAGAAAATATAACAAGGAACTGAAAAACATTATGGAATTCTACAGAATCATTGAGCGAAGCACTAAGATGTTCATCTGAGTTAAGAAAAAATTAATTATATTTTTCTATATGATCACATGCATCACTGAAAAAAGCAAATCTGATTTCACAATCACATTTCACACATTTAATCCAGTTAATTACTTGAAATGTGGGAAGATAAGAAAATATGCAATCACACCTGAATGGTTTATATAGACTAATGAATTTGCAGTTTGTGGTACAACAGTCCAACCTAAACCGTACACAGGGTTTGTTAATTGATTTCTCCACATTTCATCATGAGGGACTTGATCCACTCCAGCCCTGATTCCTTTGCAGGGCTGATGTGTCACTAAAATGCACTGAAGCTAACTTGATGTGTATATAAAAAACAAGGGGCGAGCTCTTGTGCACTTACCTCGGGCTGTGCTGTGTATCTGCAGAGAGTGGCCTACATGCTCACTCAAGCAGAAGCACAGATCCTCCTGCCGTCGCAACTCACAGTTTGTCATTTGTCTCTGATGGATTTTATAATGCACTGGAAGAAACCTGGGCGTAACGCAATCTCATTCTTTTCAATATCGGTTGGTTATCTGTGCATATTTCTGTCTTTTGTGTAAAAACCATGTGGAAAAATCACAGTTTAAATGTGAAAAACTGAAGATAGGTTGAGTGAAGGGGAAAAGGGATTGGTACATGAATAATTTCTACTGACTGACTTTGGGGGAAAAAACCCACACACACATTTTAATATGACTTTGTTGACAAGGCAGAGTAAGATTGTGTTTCAGTGTATCTTTATCTTGTGAATTAAAGATTGAGTAGTCAAAAAGACATGTTAACTTCACTTAGACATGTTCTTCCCTTAAACATAAAACATTAAAGGTGCACTGTGTGACTTTTCTGGTAAGCTCCACCCACTACTTGTCTCCATAGAGATGTTATTGCTTTACCTCCAATATTCCAAAGTATTAAACTTTTCAGTCTCCATAGAAACAAGCAGGAGAACCAGGAGAACATCTGAGAACCTCACATTCAGAATTGCTTTTTTTTTTTTCTAGTAGCCAACCTGAAAAATTACGCAGTGCACCTTTAAAATAGCGCAGACTATAGACTATAATATTTTTAACTAGACATATTTCTAATGCCATAATGTGCTCCATGTGTTAATACAAATCTTCATAAAATGTGTTAGGATAAACATCTGGTGTAAAATAAGAACCGGTGGGAGGAATGTTTCCTTCCTTATAATTATGATAGTGTGAATGCATCAGTCTAATTTAGAGCTTTTCCAGATGCTTTACCATTTTATTGGCTTTATTAACTCTTCACACATTCATGGTGGTATTAATACACTGAGCTGCATCTGCTTTCAACCTCCAGCCACCAATTACTCATACAAACATTCACACTCAGGCAAGGTGAGTGAAATGTCTTGCCCAAGAACACAACAACAGCACGCACTAGTCAAAGTTGCACTATCTATTCTCTTGAAAACAACCAGCAATTTAAATGTTCTATTTCAGTGTAATTAACAAATGTTTTCATGGAGCATTAAGAAAAAGTTGTATAGCATCACTGAAACTATTGACCACTGTATCTTGCATTATTAAAAGTTGGAGAGTTGCACTTAGACACTATGTGACATAACCCCTGAAACACAAAACAAAATACACCTCCGACACGTAAAGATCACCAGAATTTGAGCAATTGTTTTGTGAAGCGTAGATTCTGTCAGAGCCTTTATAGTTTGTTGGTGTTTGGAATGACACTATGACATGTCCTCACACTCTTCACCCTGTGACCCAGCCTCTGTCAGTCCACATCTCACTCACACTCTGAGAGACAGCTCTGGCATTTTATAGTTTGGAGCTATTCTTTCACAGTGCTTTGTCAAGGCTGACCTGTCGATTTATTTGTCCCCCTTAAAATGTTGCAACATGTGTCTGGATGTATGATGTCCACTTTTGACCTTTCATTTACTCGTTCTGTTCAAGTTCTATTACATTTTAGACTATATCATATACTGTAGCTACAATACTCACTACTACTGGTCATCCTACCTTTGTACTTTAATCTGTGGTCATGAGCTTTAGGTAATGTCCAAATAAAAGCGGTCAAAATGAGTTTCCTCTGGACAGTGGCTGGTCACTTCCTTAGAGATGGGGCGAGTGTCAGAGTAGAGCCACTGCTCCTCAATGTCAATACAAGCTAGCTGAGGTAGCTTGGGCATTTTTTATGGACGCCTCGTGGATGCCTCCCTAGGGAGGTCCGGCCGGTAATTGTATTTGAGCCTTAAATCTTTCAGCAGTGACAATAGAATGTACAATTAGTGTGCAAAATGTACACAGACCTCAGCCCTCCCATGATGGCATCCAAGTAATGAGGCACCCCAACAACACACAACAAGGGTTCCAATTTCTATTTATTTATTGCTATTAATCACATATTTTAAACTGGAATATATGGTCATCTTTTGTGTATTACTACCTCTCTTCCTTCCGAAGCTTTCTTCAAACCTCTGGCTTTGACCTGCCTCTCTCGCCCGGTGAATCATACATACACAGGCCTGTCTGATTACACATTTGTTAGAGGAATCTCGTCAGTGCTCCTGTACACGCATCACCGGATAATTGGGCGCTGCCAATTATTTTGATGCATGGCGTGTGATGAGCCAGAGGTTTATTCCGCCGCTGTCCCTCTCACCGAATCGCATAAATCAATATCCACACAACGCAAGTCATTATCAAGACTCCTAAACAAGACAGGCATTCTAAAACATTGTCTTTGTGGACTGCTGGGTGAGAGTTTCCATTCTGAAAGTTGTATGTGAAATAGATACAACTATTTGTGAGAAGAGAAATATTGAGAAGTATTTCTGGACACATCAACATCAGACTTAACATGACAGGATAATGACAAGCAATTTATTATATTTTCGAAATGAGCAAGATCCAAAGTCAAATGGATAAAGCCCCAGTAATAGCTTCCGTTGGTGACAAGACCTCCATCAGTATTACAGGAAGGATATTAAAGATGTAAGGGAGTGACCTAGTTAAAGCTAATCTGAGGATATGTACATGGCCGCGAAATCCAATAAACTTATCTTAAATTTCCTTAAATGGAATTGTGACGGTTTCTTTGGATTTCAGATGTTCTGTAATCTGAAAAACTAGTTTTTAGTTGCACAATTGATACCGCTATTTTCATTTTTTTGCCATTTGGCTCGCTTGTTTTTGGTTTTTTTGTATTTTATTATTTGTTGATTTAATCCTGATAGAGCTGGAAATTGGTTTAGTGTTTGTTTAGTTCAGTGTGTTTGAATTAGTTTATCCTTGTATATTTTTGTGTCTCATTGGTACTGGTTTAAAGAGACATATTGTGTTTGTGCCCGCTATATATAGGTTGTACCCATTGATCGTTCTAATTTGGATATTTTAAATCACAATATTCATCTAAAAGAACTTAATAATAGAGACAAGTGTGCTGACTTCCAGGTTAAAAAACTGTGATGCCCGATGGGAGCTGACATTGCCATCACCGTCATCATTGTAAAGAACCATGCAGCTGTCACCACCACCTATGAATAGCTGCACATCACACTAGAGAGTAGCACATTTTTTTCATCCGTACGAAAAATGACAAGATATTGCTGCCTAATTCAATATATATCACTCATTGAGAAAATAAAATTGTCCATTAACATAAGTCACTGAAGATTTCTCAAACATGCATGTCTCACTCCAAACACAACTGTGAGAAAGCAAATGAAACGAGGAAACACCTATAACATGGTTCAAAGCTCTTTTGTATAATAGTTCTGCTTTAATGTTCTGTTTTCATTATGTTTTATCCTTTGGTTTATAGTTATTATTTAGCTCTGTATTGTTAAATGAATATTAATGCTATAACAAAGTTTTTTAGGAAAGTACTTGATGTAAAATGTTAAATAAAAATCACTTCTACATTGTGATTTCAGTGTGGAGTTCTCCTTGGGGAACATTCAGAGCCCACATTAACAAGCCAGTGTCTACTTTTTCCTTTTATCAGCCTCCCGTCAGTGTCTTGCAGGACAGTTAATGGACTATGTTTTCCAGGCTTTGGGATTGACTCCCCACTGTTCGTGCAGGAGGAGAGGAGAGCAGAGGAGGACAGCTGCCGCCTCGCTCCAGGACGCTGAACCAGGCTCAGTCAGCATAGTAATAACACACTGGCCCTGGGTTTAGCTGCTAAGACTTTCTGAGCATTATTTGTAATTCCACTTTGTTAATCAAAAACCAGTTCCAAAAACTACACCTAAACATGCCTCTTGAATATATGCTGTTTGGAATGTATTAGAATAATCCGAATTATCTTTTTTTATGAGCGTGCCGTTGCATATATACAAGCTAACATTTGTAACCCACTGGATTTCTTCGCTGTTGGTGTGTCTCCTATGCGAGACATGAAACATGATAGATGTGGAGGTTTATAACGAGGGGCAGACTAACCTCTCTTGACTACAACCCAAAAGCTTGTAATAACTTTATGAATAGATTCAATGGAATAGTTTGCATGCTGTGGATGGCTCAGACCACAGAAAATGTATGGAATTCATTTACAGGCTTCCACCCAACAAGGGCTGAGCCTGCTCTGTCCAGATGTACAGTGAGCTGAACCCTGGCCACGCTCTCAGCTTTTTATTCAAGAAGTAGCATGACATTTTCATCCATGAATCTATCTGGTATTACTACTGATAAATTATGATTTTGAGCAGGACCATTCACATTTCCAATGATGACTTCAGACCTACGAAGTGTAAGGTTTGAATCAACTGTGAAACATACAGCTTACAAATTACAACTGCAAAATGCACTGGTGCACAGTATGTTTTGAATGTTTGAGTCAGTAAATGCCTAAACAGAGCAGGCAGTTAGCGAACTCCAATCTGAAGCTGCACTGAAGTCAAGTGGCTGACTGAAAAAGCAAGTGAACAACTCCAGTTAACAGTGTCTAGAAAAACAAGCAATTGAAAAAGCAAACAATAGATTTAACTCATCCAAACTGCAGCCAATGAAAACAACTGGAAGTCAACAAGGCCCAAGGGAGGGAGGGTCTGGGGATCTATTTGGATGTGGGCCTGTGGTACCTTTGTATCTGGTTGGCAGTGAGAAGTTGCCTACGGCGATGAGGCAGAGCCACTCTTGCCTGTGTGCGCTCCTCTCTGTTTGTGTGGAGAACGTTGTGAGGCAGACAGTGGTAATTAAGGCCAGCTTCTCCAGCGGATGAGCCGCCCCATATAACACATGTGTGCTAAGTAACTCCAACTCCTCTCTCCCACTGCTCTGCTGGTGTACTGACAGGGAAAGTTATTTAGCATTTAGCGTACAGTAAAGGTAAGAAAAGAATGTGTGCACTGAAATTTTGTTGGCTAGTTTGCTTTGTTTCCAAAAATCTTAATGCTTGTTTTGTTTTGTCATAAATAAATAAATGTATTAATACATAGAGTAAATACCTAAGTACATAAATGCAAAAATAAGTACATTGATAAAAACTATTTAATGTTTGGGGTGATTTTTATTTTATTTTTTTCTATGATCCATTGCATTTATTGGCTCCTATGCAGGTCCAGATGTTTGCCCAATGGACCACATGATTCTGCACTGGAGACTCTCTTGTGTTTTGGACTCCACCAGGGCTGCCCCTCATCACCTGTTCTACTCATAATTTCTATGGACAGAATGTCTCATCGTCATGTCTCTCAGTGGAGAACGTGTTCATGGAGACAGAAGTGAGGACATCTCTGCTCAGATAGGTGAATACATTTGGTACAGTATTTGTAGTAGTACAAATCTGCAGGGTAGTTGTTGGTGAGATATGGTGACTAATTTTACTTATTGTTAGTTAGGACTGAAGGAGTAATCCAAAATATTAAATCCATTATGTCAAACTAACTTCTTCAAATACCCAGGGCAAGAAATACCCAAGAATACCCAGCAAGAATCAGATGCTTTACAACTTGAGTTGAAGTGCTCCAAACCCTCCCATCACTCTCTCCTCCCTGGCATCTTCCCGCTGCTCGCGCTTGTCCACCCGAGTGGCCAGATTGCTTGGTTGCTTGGCTGCCTGAGGCTTCATTCAATGAGCACTTCCTGTAGTTTAGTGCCGTGATTAGGCAGCCCCTTTATGTTGGCGAGCACCCATGGCTTTTGTCGTCAGTATGCCTCACTTCCCCCTTCAAAACCCCAAAACCCGAGCGGAAGAGACAGGAGACAAGTTCCAGCCTCCTATAGTCAAACACAAGCACAATCATGTTAACTCACCATTGTCCCCCACACCCCTCTATTGTACTTTTAAGGACTAGTACCTCATCGCAATAAAGCAGGACATGTACAGAGAGCCTGTCGTCCCTTTACTGAGGCCAGAGCACAGCCTCCAATTATGATGCCATTGAGACGGCCATGTCTGTAATTACGCACAAGCCTTCCTCCACATGGCTATCAAAGAGGAGCCACTGTTTTGCATGTCAATTGCCAGGGCAGTGTTGTTAAAGCAGGCCTTTGTTTTGAGATATGGAGCAAACAAACTGCTTTCCCCTGTAAAATCTTTAAGAAGAATCAATTGCTGGTTTAGACAGTCACAATCGAGTGACAAAAGCTGTGACTGTTTATGTCTATACAGTAGGGCTGCACGATATTGAAAATGAATGCGATATGCGATACGGGTGTCAAGCATTGCGATAACGATATTATTGCGATATTTTCTTTTAACCTAAAAAAAAATGCTTTGTACATTCACATGTTTGCCTCTATGACATTTACCTGTGTTCCACATGGTTAGAAAACTAAGAATAAGCTCCTGCAAAGTATTAAACTTGTTAGGAGAACAGCCGTAGGCCACAACTTTATTACAGATGTTTTTGCGACTGTACCTGCGTAACATTGGTTGCTGAAGTTTTTGACTGAATAAAATCACTGTATAGCTCCCTGTGGTTGCGTTCGAGGTGGCTGTGTAAGTTCGTCGTGTTTCCTCTCGACGTTGCGATAACTTTCCGGCACGACTTGCACAGCACTTGCGCCTGTGACACGTCGTCCCGTCTGAAGCCAAAGTCCCAAATTCCGGAGCTGCTGTGCTTTTTAGGCACAAGTTGTTCGCTGTTGTCGTCTTCACTGACTTCTTCATTCCCCGCCATGGTGACTGTAGTGTTTTCCCGTCATGCACTGCGAGTCCACGCGCTCGCTCTAGCTAGCAAAACATTACGTTTAAGGGCGCGTCGGAATTGTGAGCTCCAGAACGCAATAAACTCACGATTTACACATAAAACAATTAAAAAATATCGCGCTTCTTTGCGATGTGGATATCGCACGTGCCATTATCGCGATGACGATATTTTTTCGATATATCGTGCAGCCCTACTATACAGTGGTGTTACAGATTTGGAAAGTGGACAATTTATAAATAGTACCAGTCTTCTTTTAGTCAAGAATATGTGAAAACATAACACATGAATAAAGTCTATACAGTCTTTTTGACTGTTATTTATAAAAAGTCTATAAATAAGGTGGATTTGGATGTGGCCTTAAACAAGGGGTGAGGAGTAATAATGAAAGGGCTCATATTATGCTATTTCTGAACTTTGTTATAATGCTGTTTCCTCATCACAAACTTTTTGTAATGAGGATTTTATTTCATTCACATATATTTAACTCACAAACTCTGCATATTTAGCCTGAGTTTCAGAGAGAACACACTTGTGTGATAATACAGGGGGTGCTCCACTGTGCTGTTATACTCCATGCACCTTCACTAGAATCATTTGGATGATTTCAACACTGGAATTTTAAATCTCCAGTGAACAAAAGGCAAATTGTAACTATTCACTTGAAAACTACTGCTTCATGACACTACAAGTTGGAACAAAGCAGTTTGAGCTTCAGAGATTAGACAGTCTAATTATAAAGAATTACTCAAACGTGTGAATGAAACAAAACACAACTTCAGGTATGTTTTTGATGAGGTAACAGCTTTCTAACAGGGCTTAAAGCTCACAAAAGTCAATTTTGCGTAATTTAGGACCTTTAGATATGTAGTTACTGAGCCTGAATAAACAAATGGTTCATTATGGATCAAGGCTGTGTTTGTTTTTCATTAAGGCTGTTAAAGGTTTAGTAAAAGTATTGCCCAAGTTTATTTTTTTTTCAAGTAATGAAAATTCTGCTGTGATACCCTGGCAAACGTTAGAAATTTGAAGCCTACAGTTTATGTGTAAGATTTCTTCCTCAACCACCACATTCTGTTTGATTTATTTAGCAAAGATTCATCATCTTTTCAGACTTGAGTTTGCAGATTATAAATAACTATACTGTATTTTACAGTAGGAGCGTGCCCTGGACTGTAATGCCAAATTTATGATGCAGTGGCTGTTCAGTAACATGAACTGTTCACTTTCTTTCAGCTGTTCTGCAGAAACCCAACGCTGCCACTTTAACACTGCTGTCCTGCTGGGAGAGTCAGGAGACAGGTGGAGGGCTTAGGGCCATTTCTCACATATTGTCTGTTTTTATTCTGCACACACAAATGTACACTGTGGGTCACTGCTACTGCAGACCAAGAGCAACTCAAGATGACTATAAGCTGTGAATATTTTAACATGATACCATTGTTTAATTTAAAAGTTAACAGTGATTGACTATAACAAATTTAAATATAATCCATGTGCAACATTTTTGCTTTGGTAACTACTGGGAACATCAAATTGATTCTATCTGGATTTTTTGACGGATAACTAAAAAAAAATCAAGCATGGCTTTCAGGGCACTAACACAAAATATCAATGAGCAGAATATCCACAGGGATGAAAATACTGGGGTCATGATAATGAAGTATAAGGCGGTGATTGCTGCTGTGAGGCTGTGTATTTTTGAGTAGGTTGCAGTGGGAGCCTTCACAGCCTTCTTTGTCTTGGACTAATTCTACATTTTGTCCCCTACAAAGGGCTCTCACTCAGGCGTGTTTACAAAGGGCCCTTGAGCGTGACCTGTCATTATGTAGGGCCCCTCCCCTTACAACCAACAGGGGCCCCTGGGGCATCAGGCATAAGCAACAGAATAAAAAACACGTTCACACTCAGCTCATTTGCATTTGATTTGATTATGCTTCATGCTTGATTCAAGACCCTTTAAGCTGTTGTAGGGGGATGTTTACACAAGGCTCCAGAGTGACACAATGACTAAATGTACATATTGTTTTCCTGAATATCTAAATTTATAATAATAATTGACATAAAAATAGAAACTTTGGAGGGAACTAAGTGACCAAAATCTGTCAAACTCTGACCAAATGTTATATTTCTAAATTAAAGTCTTACCTTTATCAAAAGGTTATCTACTGTAAACTCCGAAAATGCATTGCCTAACACCAGGTCCATAGATCATAGTTAGAATTTCACATGCAACAGGGAATAGTTCATAAAGATTTATTTATTATTTCCAGTATTGTTACTTACCACAAACTCTACAAGCCTCACCAGATTTTATCTTTAGGCAGTACAACTTTAGAATTTGAATGAACCCATACAGCTGTTTGAAAATGTTTACTATTGTCAGCAGAATCTAATTTGTCTCTTTTCAACCTCAACTACTTAAGACCTCAGTGAATTCACTTTGTACTTTTGCTGAGATAAACTTTTTGATCTGCTACTTTGTCGACATCATTTGGGTTGTACAGTTCTGCCGGGAGGTTGCTCATCTGCTCAGTCTCTCTGTTCCTGCAGAGTTCTGTTGTATTTTTCCATGGTGTGTGAGTGTGTGTGTGTTTTAGTGAGTGTGTGTGTGTGTGAGTGTGTGTGTATCTGCAGGGCAGCTGTGGCCTGGATATGTGCGGACCTGACCCAGCTGTCACTAACCCTGCTGTGGGAGGTCGACCCAATGCTCCCAAATAAAAATGTACACTTTACCCCCGGAAAGAACTGGCAACAAATCTGCAGGAGGTTACATAAATGAATCAAAGGTACAACCTACAAAACCATTCTACACACAGCAAAAACACTGAAGGAGAACACACCACTGTCATCAACATTACAATAAAACTTTGGCCAGTCCTATTTCTACACAAGGGGCCAATACAGGTGGAATTCTACTGAGGACGTGGGAACAGATGTAATTTTTCAATACAATTTTAACTTTTATTTTCAATCTATACCAAAATTGCCAATAAAGGAAATACATGCAGCAAAAAATAAAGACCATTTTTAATCTAAATGCTAAATCTTTACATCATGTCATATTTTTCATACTGATGGGATTGCCAACTTAACGTCCCAGTCCATATAAGTCCAAGTACACTTTTAGAAATAAGTCAAACTACAGAGTCCATGCTGTCCCTGCACTAATCAGTACTCCCAGAACATTGGAGGCCCTTATGTACATGAGATTGCCCACAGTGCTCACGGTGAGGTTAAACATAATGCGCACGAGGCCTTTAAAGAAAATCCAATGTGAAAGGCTGGCAAAGGCGCGGGAACGCAGCTGTCGGCGAAGCACGTCTTTTTCAAGGGCTGCCCCTAATGATTAGAGACAGTTGGCAATTACGTAAGCATTCACTTTTAGGCCACTGGGCTGAACACTGTGCCGAGCCCCCCGGACCCCTGGCACACACGCACGCAGAACATGGAGGGGGGGGTGGTAAACCAACAGGGGAGCAGCGAATCACATGCCAGCGAAGAGAGAGCAACGCTTATGCATATGGACAGGGAAAAGACAGAGGGATGAAGGGAGCAGGATGAAAGGGAAGAACAAAGGGGCAGTAATGAGACATGGGGAGATGTGAAATTACAGGGACCTCAGCTCTGGTTCATACAGCAGTGTGATAAAACCTTTCATATCCTCAAATTCTGTTTCAACTGGGGTAAAGAGTTCAGTATAAGGCTGGATAACACAATTGTCAACTGTGGATAATGTGCATGTACGAAACTAAGTTATTTCAGTGTTTAAATATAATCTTATACACTATACTGGATGCTATAGGGACACACTCTGTTAGCAGCTATAGGAAGGTCCCTTTGGAGACAGTGCCTAGAGAGAGGGAAGCATCAGAGCATCTCCTGTTATTCTGGGACTGCATACCTAAGTATATAGATAGAGTTTTTGGCACAAATGTAGTTTTTTGTAAACATATATTTACTCTTGTCTTAAAAAATACAATTCAATTTCAAAAATAAATCACAAATACCTGACCTGGTGTTTCTATAAAATATCACAGTTATTAAAGGGCCTATATTACACTATTTTCTGTTCTATATTATAATGTCATTTAAGTCAAATAAGTAAGTAAATGGATTAAGTCCCATCTCTTTACACTCATCACAAACATGGAGTTATGGAGTTTCATTCACACACATCAAAATCCTGCATATTTAGGGTTTAGAGTTCTTCTCTCAAACATAAAACACTCTATTCTGCCTTGTGATTATATGTGGTAATACAGGGCTGCTCCACTGTGTTTTTAAACTCCATACACCTTCACTAAAATCATTTAGATGATTTCTTGATTTCAGCCTTGGAATTGCCAATCTTTTGTGAACTAAAGGTCAAGGGTAGCTGTTAACTTTAAAATAACTAGTACATGACACCACAAAGTAGAACAGAGCATTTTCATCTTGGTGCAGGATTATTCAGATATGTTTGAATGAAATAAAAGAAATAAAACTCCAGGTATGATTTTGAGGCGGTAACAACATTCTAACATGGCTTAAATCACAAGTCAGGAGTCAGTGTTGTATAACATAGGACCTTTGAATGAGTGACTGCATTTGATGTCAAGTCTTCACTTTATGCCAACATTTATTAGATTAACTTTGCATAACTATTCTAAATATTCAACATTTTCTTTTTCAGTTATGAAGCATGACGTGTTCATGTTTATCAGAGTACCAGCCTCTGGCCTGTGTGACTCCTCGCTGCTGCCCCGAGTGGTCTCCAGCTGAGCACACTCATTTGTTGTCAAATATTTATAAATGTCACCGTCTACATCTCTTCATCTCTAAACCCACACAGAATATTCACAAACTACTCCATACGTAATGAGCTGGTAGAAGAATAAAGTACTTTCACCCAATCATTGTCATTCTTGTGCAGTCTGTTTTTCAAATTGTTTAATGTATTTCCAATGCACTGAGCTGTGTCATTATTTAGATCTACTTATTCTAATACAATTGTGGTTTGCAGTTGGGTGCCATTGGAGACTGGTGTTCTCTGGTTGATGCGTTCAGACAGTGTCCCACTGAGTGTGCCTCCACAAAGATACACTGTTCATTCACTGAGACAAGGCCTGCTCCCTGTTTGTTGGAGCTGCACCATTATCAGCACAGATTAAGTCCTGGAGGAGACAGGCAGCCCCATAATAAGAGAATTCAATTTGAGCTTGGTGCTGAATTAGTCTTTGTGCATTACATCAATAGACAATTTGTGTATTCTGTTTGACACGCATTTTAAGACAAGTTTCTGTTGTTAATAATACTTAGAAGAATGAAAAGTTTGTATTCATCATTTGGCAATGTTATTTATTAATTTAGTCATATATTCAGTGCTGTAAGAAGTATTCAGTTGTGTTGCTTAAGTAAAAACACAAATACCAGAGCAAAAAAATACTCAAGTAAAAGTATTAAAAATATCTACTTGAGCAAAAGCACCTTAAAATGTCCTTAAATAGTAAAAAGTAAAAGTATTTCATGCACATTTTAAGATGCAAAAAAGCTTCAATTTTTTTACAAAAATGTGTGCTGATTTTTTTCCTATTTGCTTTTCTTTGTATATTTTGTTTGCTCAAATTATGAACTTATTAAAATCAAACTCCTCGGCCTCAGCAGATCTCAAACTATCAAATACTTTTCAGTATCCACTTTAAAATGTACTAAGCAAAGTACCGATATATCAGATTTATAACCAAGTGCTTTACTTAACTGTTTTTACTTTGTTACCTTCCACCATTGCATATATTATATCTCCAAAATGTTGTGTCAAAATAAAAAAGAATAATAACTTTATTCCCTCCAAACTAGGAATGTCATGTGAATAAACCTTTTAAACAGGCACATTTACCATTCAAAAAAGAGTTGTATTAGAACTAATAACTATAGATTGAATAGATGAAAAAATGTGTAAATGAATAAATTATATGTTATAAAACCTGATATTGTTACACATCACCAGCCAAATCTGTAACAATTGATGTATAACTAAACATATCTTTTGCAATAACTGACAATTAAAAACATAATACATTTCCTGTGATATGACATGTCCTTTTATCACCAAATTAGCCCTTTTGTTCATTTGATTGAGAGCCCCCTGTTGGCTGAACCGACATCCTACGCGACGATGTTTTGACCAAATTTGCACGCACACTTCTGCACAATGAGTGCCTCTTTACATTAGAAAGCCCCCCTGCTGCCTTCACAATGAAAGTCCTGGTGTAATCATAAATCATAATATTTGTCCTTCTAATAGGTACCTGCAAGAATGCCCCATATCCATCAGCGGGCAAACAAAGACAGCTGCTTTAAATCCCTACCCCTTCATTTGCATATTTCACTTCAACACAACTCTGTGACACCATCTCATCATTTCAAACGGATTACCTCCTCCCATCCTCTGCCCTGTAAGTAGCTCCAATA
>KN499118.1:0-10864 GCA_000787155.1 Scartelaos histophorus | reverse complement strand
CTGATAAAAAAAATAGTTTTAGCTGAAATGTTATATATATTAAAAAAGAAGAAAAAAAAAAAAAAGCCATCTGAGTGTACCATGCATTCATTTGACTGCATTAGGCTTTTTAAAAAATAAAATAAAATTTAAAAAAAAAAGGTCATCAGCCATCTGAGTGTACCATGAATTCATTTGACCGCATTAGGCTTTTCTCACTTTTATATTGCTTTTCCTTACATTTGCACCTCTGCAAGAATTTTGGTGTGTGTTTTCTGTTTTATTTGACTTCTTAAAACCTTGCCTCTCACAGATGTGACCCTGTAACTTGCCTCTGTAGCCTCACTTGCTTGTACTTAGTTTAGAGTTTACACAGTTCACCTTTCAAATCTCCATTTGCTTATCATTATACTAACTATGCTACAATTCTATGTTAACAATGATTAGTCGTGTTTCAGCTCAAAAACTTCAAATTCATACCCAAGATAGTCCCAGTTTTGACCCCTGTGTCCTCTGTCCCTGCAGATTTATCAAAAAACATTGATTTGTCCCAGTTTTATACAAGAAATGTTCCTAGTGTCTAATTTTGACAAATTTGGCGCATAAAGCAGCAGAAGCATAAAGTGTCATTTGTTTAGGTAAAATACAGAAAAGCTGCTTAAAAATGACCAAAACACAAAGAAACTATACTATATGACTATACTGACTCATGTTAGTCTTGAATGGGCTCAGTGCTCAGATTTTCCTTAATGACACACTCGTTTCACAGTTTTATTATTATCATTCATCACAAACCGGGGATGTCCCAGTTTTTTATTTAGAAATTCTGCTCAACAGCCAGTGACAGCGGCCAGTCTGCACCGGGAGCCTGTTGACCGGTGGTGTCTCTTTCACACAAATAGTGGAGGACACAAACTGTAACTGTAATGAGCTCTTTACCTGCAGAGGGAATACACGGCTCTGCTTTTGTTTCATTTCGGCTCTAAATAAAAGCACACGACCGCTCGCCTCATCTTTCCTGAAAACGTCAAGTGTGGGTGTCCTTGATCCAAGTCTGGGACAAACCATTATTGCCTTATGTCCTTAAGTCTCGCCTGCACTTTATGTTGCATCTTGGTTTTCTTTTTTTATCCTCTATAGCGCAGCCGGCCTAAGTATTCATCTGCTAAAAACAGAAATTAGATGCTTATTACTTCTTTTCCAATTACAATGTGTATACAATTTTTTAAAGGCTTTATATTTCACACAGTTGATTCTTATGAGCTTCATTACCTCGTCAAAAAACATACCTGAGTTCTGTTTTGTTTCATTTACACATGGAGATTTCAGAATTAGATGCACTGAGCCCTAACCCATAATAACCACATTTTGGTTAATGCAAGGGCTACCACCACTGTTAATGTTAATTTTGATGCCTAACTTTGTGCACTAATAAATGGTTTGTGTTTCATAAGCATCAAACTGTACCCCAAGGCCATAGTTCTTTTATGTACTCAATTTCTTGCAGCTGCTAAAATGAGTAGTTCTCTGGTATTTTTGTTTTGTTAAGGTAGCTCACCAGAGGAATAAGGTTGGTGACCCCTCTGAGGTCTAAGCTTTCACATGAGGCATGGCCTGTCCATATACTGAGAAGGAGAAAAATATCTATGAGTCTTCTACCTGCAGGTTACGACACTGGCAACACGGGTTCAGTGGTGATTGTAGCTCCTCAGTTCCTTTCATGAAACTGTAAGAGTGCAGGCTACATACTTTTCCTTAAATTACTAACTCCTTGAAAAAAAGCCCCTCTCTTTTAGACCCAGCACACCAGAGTAAACAGTAACAGCTGCCATCGGCCACATTTGTATTTTCCCTTTACTGTTCTGCAGAAGCAAACACAGCACTGACAGCCACAGCTAAACTCACAGTCTACAGCGGGAAACCTGCTCCAAAAAACTTAAAAACTACTGCAACAATTCAACCGAACCACCGCACAATCTGTGAGCAGAGAAAGCCTGCTCATGTCGAGGAGGCTCTGTTCTACTCATCTCAAAGAAACGCCTGTAGAACATCAGGATATGGAGCATTGTGCTGATTTTTCTAGATTACAGAGGTAGTAACCGTGCATCTCTAAGTACCTGTAAGTCTGTCTGAGCAGCCAGTCCTTTCTCCATTCTGTTCAAATCCACACTGTTCTCGACTCGAGCCATAAAGAGTGACAAACCTCCATCCAAACTTAAGCAGGTCCCAACACAGCCTTTAATGTGCGTCACGTGTCTCTCAAATACAGAAGAAAACACAAAACACTCGTAACATTCAGAACAAAACACCTCATTGCCTCATTTACCTGAGACAAATAAGAGGAAAATGCTCGATTCTTGATTCTGCCGCCATATTTGTTTTGTCACAAATGGACCGCACGCTTCTCCGATTGTTTCATCCACCTGTTAATCGCGGCTATTTGAAATCAGGGAGACACCAGAACCCCACATCTTTGGTCACTTTTAAGGTGCTGTACGTATTTCCATGTAGGCGTGCACAGTCAGTATCGACTGTTGGAGCAGCTCTAAATATAACACCGCTGTGCGCCGTCTGATTCTAAATGCGAAGCCTCGTTCTGCCCGATAATTACATTGTTTTGCCTTTCTCTTGACAACAAGACTCAGCTCTTAAAAAACACTTGCGAACTCTTTGTGCTGAACAGGGACGTTAATAATGTGTTAAGAAACTGAGGAATACGTTTGGATGATGAAAACAGTTTATTTAACGTTTGGGTGCATTGTGTAACTTTTCGGTTGGACCTTTTCTTGCTGGAATGTTCTACACTACAACTTTTTGGTCTGGTCTGGTCTCCATGAAGATAAAAAGGTTTAATACCATAGTGTGAAGCATTTCAGACAAAGGAATAACATCTCCATGAGTATTGTGGCTCTGTAACTGCAGCTGTGTCCTCGTCGTTTTGGTCTTACAATGTTGGTATTAACATGCTCAACATGATCCTGGAGTGTCTTTATTTCGCTATTTTGTCTGTTAAACCTTGGCTCCAAATTCACACGTGTAGCATTTAGCATCGGGAGCTTCATTTCACTGGAGCTGAACACTATGGGTAACGTTAAACTTCCACTTCTTTAGACAGTCTATGCAGACTCTCCACAATTAAAAAAAAGTTACACAATGCACCTACAAAGATAAGACTGGTAGTTTTACTAAATTCCAGTTAAGATTTTTTTCGAGTTTGACAATTTTTTAGGTTTCAAATTGGACTTCCTGGTTAGAAATCATGACGTCACACTAGGGAATTTCATAAACCACGTTGTACATTGGGCCAAAACTCTAACGTAACAGAGAATTTATTATCTTACAAATAAAATTAATAAAGGGCCTTCATTTTGTTAATATCATGTTTAAAAAATTGGAAAAAGAAATGTGTTTTTACATAACCTGTGAATTCTCTGTAGTGTGTGAACAGTGTGTTTTAGAACTTTCTACAGATTCATTTCTTTGTTTATTTTATCCATAAAATATAAAAGACATTAACAGTGTCACAACATCAAACACACAAGAAAGAAATTAATGAAAAGGAACAGAAAGAAGAGTCATCTTGAGTTATCTGTCCCTTTTTCCTTTTCCAGACAATACATCAACACAGAGAGTTACTTTTAAACATTTCAAATCAGTCCATTTAATTTCAGTCACAATTAACAGAAATCTTCACTTTTATGTGTAACAACTTTGGTTTATTTTTCATACACACACATTGCACTGGATTTTATTTTTTAAATGCCATCATTGTATTTGATTCTTTTATACCTTGTCAAGACTATTATATACATTAATCACAGCGGCACTTCGCTCTATAGCCTTGGTTTTGAATCTGGGTGTTTAAACATGTAGGTTCCTTTTAAATACATTGCACATCCTATTTTACATGCCATTCAGTGTTTTTTTAATGATGTGAACAAGAGTGGTAGAGCGGCTGGAAGGCAGAGAGTTACTCAAACGATTATGTAGGCAGGAGTAGCCTGGTGCACAGTTTTTTTTTTGTTCTTTTTTTGTTTTTTGTTTTTTCCCCCAATTTTCAAAAAAAAAACAAAAAAGTGCAAGTGCAAAAAAGCTTGCATAGAGGATTTGGGAGCAGCATGTTTCTCCAGCAGCAGAACAAATAATTAACTATAATAATTAATTAACTTACAACTAACGAACGACAAGCAACAACAAGCAACAGCAATAGGACTTTTTCTTTGCATTGAAATCAGGTTTTCAGATACAGGATATCACATTTCTGTTCTGAAAAACGTCTGTCGAGCTCTTAGAAATAAAGTACGTTTCTCCTAGAATCACCTTTTTTTGGCTTTGCTCCTTTTCCTCTTCTCTTCTTCTTTCGGCGATCTCATGAACGGACTTTCTTTTGCACTGAACTGGTCGTATTCTTGTGTTCTTTCGGCGATCTCATGAACGGACTTTCTTTTGCACTGAACTGGTCGTGGATTCTTGTTATTGTAACAAACTTTGTGCAAACTGTGAGGAAGCACCAGCTGGAAAAAGCCGCTATGAACCGCCGCATTGGTTTAGTAAACAGCATCTTGCGTCTATGGAGTGTGTAAGAGCTGAACGTGAACCACCTAATCCCAGCGCCGGGGACTCAGTTACACTAGTTACACTAGAAGCATAGGGAGTTTGATTGAAAACCCAACAGCCAGTAAGAAACGAGGTAGCCTTGTTTTCTATTGGCTGATGTTTATTTGGCCCCCAACACGTGATGGCCCCCACCAGATGATGGATTTTCATTCTTTTTGTTTTGGTCATCATGTCTATAATGCTGTCATTGACAATTTGAATAAAAAAGAAAAGAGAAAATCCTCCATAAAACCTTTATATTGCACTTTGATAGCACCCAGCACTTACCAAATACGCTAATTTGGTTAAAGTGTAAATATATAAAGTGCAAAGTGAATGAAAGTGCATGGAAACGAACAGCCTGAGACGCCGATGAGGTGAGGCCCAACCCAGACTCACAGTGTAGCATATTTTCAACGTTTCTTATCAGATTGTTTCTTGATTGGCGTAAAACTATCATTTATATTTAAAATGGGTATTATCCCACAAAATTAACTAAACATTTGAGAATTGGCAGAGCTTGTCTTTTGCGCTTTTACCCATTCAGCTCTGTAGAACGTTTTGATCACATGATGGTAACAAGTCTTACGGCCCGTCTGCTCCACCTGCACAGGCTCCAGGTGACGGCTCTGATCTGTGGGGAAGAGGAGCCTGGCTGTGACTGACAGATGAGTTCCATTTGAAGTTAATGGAGCTGACTCTGATAAAAGTGTATGTTAGCTCACAGCTCGTTCATCAGAGGATTAGCGAGCCGAGGAGAGCCAAACAGAAGCCCACGTTCGGAGGAGAAGCCGACGTCCCCACGCAATTAGAGACGACGCCCGCGGAATGACAAAGAGCCACGCGCCGAAGATAATGGAGGATATCTGAAGACCATCACGAGCGTGGTGTTTACAGAAGGGACGCAGCCAGAGGGAGGAAGACTACAACGCCCATGGAGGACTTAGATTCTGTTCAGATCCAAAAGCGACTGGAACTGAACCACAGAGCGTGAAAAACCTCTATCGAAACGTCAAGCGATCACATTTATATCACATCATCTCTGCAAAATCCTCATAACAAAATATAAATCTTCTGAAATAAGGAATAGTTTGATGCTTCAGAGTGTAACCTTTCTTTTGAGGGTCCATCAGATGGTTTTCTCCATGGAGATGTTATTACTTTGTCTGAAATGTTTAACAGTTTAGTATTAAGCATTTCTACCTTTATGGAGACCAGTCCAGACCAAGTTAGACCTGTGGAGAGGCAACCCCGCTCACAGTCAGAATGCTGGTTTTTCTACATATTTTTGAGCTATAATACCATCTAATTAAAAAAAAAAGAAAAAAAAAAAAGTAAGGCAGAGCTGTTTAATGTCATATTGTGTCACATTGAAAGACCTCCAACCAAAAAGTTAAATAGTGGACCTTCAAATAGATTTTTCTCTTTTTTATGTATGTTTTTGACCCAAACTTAGCATACATCCCTCTGATTGGTTAATCCTCTTGTCAATCATGCCCTTTGAAATCAGGAAGACAGGACAAAGCTCCAGATCCACTCATCTTTGTAAAGTTTTTTCAAAGCGTGTGGTTTTGGTTGGACAGGAAACACATGAACTGGAGAGAGTCAAGACTTCGCTCGTGGCATCAGGGATAAATATGGAGAATCAGCCTTTCAGTTTGTTCCCACTCAAATCTAAAGTGTTCTCCCTGCTCTGCAAAAAGTATCTTACCGAGTTAAAAGTACTTCAGAAAATGCGATTTTGATTTGAGTAAGTTTCACTCAATTCAAATGGGTTAAATATCACTGGTTGAATGATCAGAACTGACACACCGGTTGACGATGCGATTCCAACAGCTATAAAAAGCTTCGATTACCTTGACAGTGGAAAAAAGCCTTGTATTTAAAATAAGAAAATACATATCTTGTTACTTTAAAGATAAGAAATACAACTGCTTGCACTTGAAACAGAATCTCTTGTTGTTTGAATAAAGAAAGTAAAACGTTGGCAGAGAATTTCTCAAATCAGGATTAATGTTCTAATTCCAGTTACTCTTTGAGTAACTGGAGTAACAGTTTTTATTTATTTATTTTTTTATTTTATTTTATTCATTTAAGTTTTGATTTGTTTGTTTTGTGATTTTAAAGACCAGGAACAGGCCCTATTCACGGTTACCAGAAGACATTTAGAAACATGCAGGTGGTGATTTCCGATGATAAAACCATAAATTCTGCAGCAGTGTCTTCACAAACTGCCAAATCTTTCCATGGGGACATGACTCTAATTGCATCGATGTCACTTACAGGAACCTGGTTGTAGCTGCTTATCTGCTGAACATAACCGAACGCTTCAATTACTTCTTTTTTTTCCTGAAATTTGACAAATTCTAATACACAAATGAATAGGCAAATTATAAAAGAAAAAAAAAAAAAGACTGCAATGACATCTAGATGAAGAAAACCGCAATTTTCTCAGTTTTCCCAGATTTTTCAATTTTCCCAGAACGGACTCGTCACCCACATGTTCCCAAAAGTCTTGCAGTTTTTGACGTAAATGTGAATAGAGCCCCTTTTACTTCTATGGGCTATTAACTGCTAACACATGTCATATTAAGATCACGTTTTATTGTTTTGAACATACTAAATTTGCAGAGAACTACTTATTAAAGGGGAACTCCGGCACGTTTGAAGCTAAAGTCCATTCCCAGAGGTGGTTGAATACTGTCAGAAACCAAAAAACGGTGCAAATCAGTGTTGCCTAAGTGGAGATCTCGCTGTTGCAATGAGTCTGTCAAGGCAGCCAACTAGTGGAGCAATGGGGGCAAGTTCTTAACTTCCATGTAAAATGCCAATTTGCACAATGAATAAGCTTAACAGCACATTCTAACACATCTTACAACAGTCACGGGCCTAACAAACAAAACATTATGCCTGGTTCAACCTTTAGTGCTCTGGAAATGTTATAAAACAACTTTATAAGCAGCCTCACAGTTACTTATATTTGTTTCACTCTGTGCATGTGAAAAGCCCAAAAGACTCGATTGCCGATGTCGTATCTAATCCTATTTATGAGCGGATTATATTTTTTTGTATTTGAAGTATTTAAATCATCACCGCAATATTGCAGAGCATGTAGCAACATGGAAGGGAATTGGTTAGTGCTTTTGAGTTTTTGCAGGCTCCTTCTGTTCTAATTCCAAGCTGAACTCTCGCTCTGAAATCATGTGTGAGTTTGTTGTTGCAGGACGTTGAGATACTCCAGCGACAAGCAACCAAGTGAGGATCAACTACTGACTGTAAAGAAGAACAAACTAAAAGTTGTTTAAAGAAAATTGTTTGGGAATGTATTTTCCCAAATTCCGGAAATAAAATGTGCCACTACACAGGCCCAAAAGACTGGATTGCCGATCCAGCTTTCACATGCACAGTGGGAAACCAACAGAAGTAAGTATAAGGCTGCTCATAAAGTTGTTTTATAACATTTCCACACCAATAATGAGTGAACCAGGCAGAGCGTTTTGCTTGTTAGACTTGTGGCTTTGCTGTGTGGTGTCGTCTTGAGCTTCGCAAATTGGCAGTTTAGAAATCACCGATTTAATATTTTGGACTTTAAGAACTTGCCCCCATTGCTACACTAGTAGGCTGCCTTGACAGACTCACTTCAACAGCAAGATCTCCACCTAGGCAACACTGATCTGCACCGTTTTTTGGCTTCTGACAGTATTCAACCACCACCAGCAATGGACTTCAGCTTCAAACGTACCAGACTTCCCCTTTAATATGCAACAATATCAACATTAATAATTTAATTTGTTTGCACAGTTTGATATTTCATTTTTTGTATTTCTGCTGCCTAATGAATACACATGGAGCCTAATTTAAATGCTTCAGTACAAAAATATGACAGCACCACAGGCAAATACTGTAGATGCAAAGGTTTGGGTGAGTTTGTAATAAATTAAAATGACATAATATTCTAAAAATATTGGCAGAGCTTATTGGGCACTGGTTCCTCCAAATTCTAAACAATCAGTATCAGCATCAGTTGAGAAAAAAACAAAAGAAAACATAGCAATCTGTAATCTGAATGCGATTTTTGACCATAAATATGATGTTATAAGCAGTTACTACCGCAAACGTGTAATAATACTAAATAAATGGTCTCTTCTGTGTAGTCTTTGTGAAACTCTTGGCATTTCACAGTTGCACATTGATTTGGCAGGTGCAGGAGTGGGCATGACGATGGTTGGACCCGGGCAGGTCAGGTGCGGGGAAGGCGGGCGAGCGTGGGCCGACCGTGAGCCGACCGTGAGCTTCCTGCCTTGCGACTGTGGAGTGTGGAGTGCCCCTCACATCTGCTCATTCACCCTACGAGAGTCCTGTATTCAAATGAAACCAAACTCCTGAAAGCTCCTCACGGGTGGGCAGCAATACAAAACACATCCACCACGACACCTGCCTCTTCACCTGCCACTTCACCTGCCACTTCACGCGCCACTTCACGCGCCACTTCACCACTTTGGTACTGCCTCAACCTGGGGCCGGTACGAGAGGATGGAAGTAGCCTATATTTAGACGGCAATCCAAAATTAACTCGAGCGCTTCAGGCCTCCACAGGTAGATGATGAAGCGAAAGCCAAAATCAGATGAATATGCAGCAATCCAAAACTGAGCTCAATGTTTGTAATAATACAGCAGTTTTAGCGCTTTTCATGGTAACTTAACGCCGCTTCACAAGCACTAAAACAAGGACAGGACTGACAAAACCATTATGAGGAGCGGTCATGTGTAGGTTCTGAGGAAAAGGTGTGTTGTGAGCAGTTTTGTTGAAGGTTTGGACAGCCGTGGTGAAGATCCGAGAAGGTTAGTGTTGGCCGAGGACGGTAGGGCTGGATGAGGTATGGAGGGCCGGGT
This sequence comes from Scartelaos histophorus, assembly GCA_000787155.1. Lineage (NCBI taxonomy): Eukaryota > Metazoa > Chordata > Actinopteri > Gobiiformes > Gobiidae > Scartelaos > Scartelaos histophorus. The sequence goes on along the minus strand of KN499118.1, from coordinate 1,396 downwards.
TATGGAGGGCTCTGCGTGTGATCAGGAGGATCAGAATGGGTTTGATATGGTCTCGTGAGCGGGTGTGGGTGAGGAGTTTTGAACATACTGAAGGTATTGAAGTTTAGTGGAGAGAAAGCCGGAGAGCATTTCACATTCCAAAAAAAGAAACACCAAAACAAATGAGAAAAGGAAACAGGGAGGCTCACCAGAACACAAAAAGAAAAAGCAGAACAGGAAAACCTAAACTCTGCCATATCAGACCCTGTGTAAAAGTAATACAGTGGTCCCTCATTTATTACGGGGGTTATGTTCCAAAAATAACCTGTGATAGCTTTATTTTTTTACAATTATTATATATGTTTTACGACTGTAAAACCCCTCATCACACACCTCTCAGACAGGAATTAACATTTGCTCACATTTCTCTCTTGTTTAAACACTCTTAAAGTTCAAACCTCAGTAGCGATCTGGCAGGAACGAGTAGCGTGGTGGGAAAAAAAAAGTCTTGGATCCCAGTCTGCCCCTGCTGCAAACATACAGGTCGTCACAGGCCTGCTTCTAGCAATCAAACATTTATGTAAATTTGGCTGAACACATTCTGTACTGGACATGGGACCGGGCACAGAGGAGATTGATTGACAGTGTCTACAGTCCCTTAGCCAATCAGGACGCAGAACACAATGCACGTTCATACACAAAAAAAAACAAATCCAAAACATAAAAACATGCAGAATTGCACGAAAAGGCAGCAAAAGTTGACGACTGTAACCACATTATGGATTGGGGCATGGCACGGGTCATTGGATCAAAGAACAGTTCAAGCTCAAGAAAGTTCAAACATCGGATATCAAAGAGGCCACTGAGATCAGCAAACCAGGCACGGACAGCATTAACCATGATAACAAAGCCTTCCTCCTTTCACACATCAGGGAGACCCTCCTCCAGAGACCTCTGGTCAGTCTAAGAACCTGCCAGGTCCATCAGGTCCACGCCTACGGGAAGTAACAACAACTGATATACGGCACGTCACCTCCAACACCGGAGACACTTCTGAAGATCCAGCTGAAACGTGTCAACAAGGTAAACACACTTTACTGTCTTTAAAAAAACAAACCCAAGAAGTTAGGGCATGGATCAGAGCTTTGACAGCGGAAGGGGAGAAGGAGCGGGGTCGCCTCTCCACAGATCTGATTTGTCACATCGTAGCCCTGTAGCCCATCGTAGCCCCCCCGGAAATTAGCTCTCTTACTAACTATAAACTAACTTACTAACTAAATAAAAATAAATAAATAAATAAATACATATCCTTGGTAACAGTCCCTCCAACAGAAAAAAAAAAGTGATGTACCTTTACCAAAACTGTAACAATCCTGTTTTTTTTACTGTTTTACAATCAAAACTGAACCTGTGTTGC
>JACN01133080.1:0-15484 GCA_000787155.1 Scartelaos histophorus | reverse complement strand
TGACATCTTTGTTTGCTAATTTAACTAATTAGCAATTTAATTTAATCTCATTTAATTTAACAATTTTGTGAAGCCCGCCGAGATAACTGCTGTTATGATTTTGGGCTATACAAAAATAAACTGAATTGAATTGAAATTGAATGTTACTTTCTTATCTATGTTGTAATGGAGTTGTGTTTTGTTTCATTCACACAACTTTTAAACCCTGTATAGTCGTTCTGTCAAATTGAAAACTACTATTAAAACTGTTGAAAATGATTAGATCGATATTTTCAGCCCTGGAATTGACTATTTATACTGAGCGTAAAAGGTAGATTTTAACTAACCACCTGTGTATGACATCACAAGGTGGAGCAGAGCATTTTGAGCAATGGAGATATAGACTGATAATAATAATGGATTACTATGAGGTTACAACATTACAACATGACTTAGGCCCCACAAGAGTCAATTTCACCAAAAATAGGACCTTTAAAATTTAAAATCCTCCCAAAGACCAAGCGTAAAAGAAGAAGACAAGCTCATATTAGCTCATATACTGTGATGTTGCCCTGATGCGTCTATATCTTTTGACATGTTCCCTGAGTCCGGTGTGTAATTTTAGGTAAATAATAGCTGTTGTACAGACATCACAGCTCAAGACATGTGACAGAATGAAGATGAAGACAGCTCCAGATGATGATTGGGTGAGAGAATTAGTTTTCGATTAGCTCCAGTGTCAGGTCATAATGTCAGCTCTCTGCCTGAGCCGCTGGTCGATACAACATCACACAGACTGGAACCCACACCTTTACTGTGACAAGCACAATTACTCAGTGCTTTTTGGTCTTCAAATCTTTGGCACAATCAGAATAAACTTTGTAACTATTGTCACGTAGTATTCATTAAAGGGCCCATGTTGCGCTCTGTTCTGATCTGGAGTTTGTTTCGTTTTCTTCATGCATTTAATACACAAATATTGAGGCTGAGGTCTTCTTACAAACAAAAAACACTATTCCACCTTCTGATGTCATATAGTAATACAGGAAGTGCTCCACTGTGTTTTTAAACTCCATACGCCTTCACTAGAATCTTAACTGAGAGATATAAGATCATTTAAAGGTCCTATATTAAACGAAACAAGACAAAACAAAACAAGAAAAAGACTCTTGTGAACCTTAGGCCATGTTATAATGTTGTTATTTGTGTTTTGTTTCATTCACAGATATTTTAGTTTCCCTTCATTATTAGTTTGTCTACATTTCCAAAGCTCAAAGTCCTCTGCTTAAGCTTGTGATGTCAAGCTTTTAGTTTTCAAGTTAATGTTTTGATCAGTAGAAAAAGGCAATTCCAGACTTGAAATTATCCTAATAGTTCTAGTGAATGTGTATGAACATTAAAATACAGTGAAGTACTTCCTGTATTACCACACAGCAACACAAGGTGGAACGGGGTGTTTGTTTGAGAGAGGAATATGCGGAAAATATAAATATATGGACTTTGTGTGTTAAATATGTGTGAATAAAACAAATCACAGTCCAGTTATGTTTGTGATAAGGAAACAACAATATAAAATAGTGCTGTCAAGAGATTAAAAAAAAATTATAGATTAATTAATTATGATCTGTAATTAATTGATCTAATTCATCTCTTTTTTAATCTCACCTAAAAATTGCTGAGAAAAGCCCTCAACTGGAGGTATTTTCATTTAAATTCATTATTACATTATTGTGGCAGATCAAAAGACTGATATATAACAAAGAAAGTGACTTTATAAAGCCATTTATTGTTTAGCAAACTTTAACAGATGCAACCATTTACATTCTGCTCTTCTTTTGTCAAACTAGAAAATACAGATAAAATAAAACATCAGGTCTATATAAAGTGCTGTAAGTTATCAAAAAACAGTAAAAACACTTTTGTGAGCAATACTACTCACCCCTTCGACACCCCTATAAAATAGATCACAAAATAATATAATATTGGCCCTTAAATTATTTGCCATTAAATGTCCTTTTCTAATATCTCAATACATTATTTAGTTTACTGTCATTGTCCTTATTTTATCCATTCATCTTCATGGGTCATTAGCAAACCCTATTTCTAAACACACACTTTATCTGGTGAGTCCTACACGTCTTTTGTGCCAGTCTCCACACACACTCCAAGTTAATGAAGTGTAAATGATATTCTCACCAGAACGCAGACACCAAAATGAAATTTACACTTTAAGAAACTGTCACTGCGGTACAGTACATGTGGCACACACTTGTGAAAGATTTTAAGGTGTTGTGTGTCTGCTTCAGTAACCATGAGGAATATTCTCTGACAGTGAAAAGAGACTGTCAGACCACTTTAGTTCAACATGCTGCTTAAAACTTAAATTGAAAATAAAAGGGTCAAATGGAGGGGACTAAAGCAGACCTCATCCTTAAAAGTCCTATATTACGCTATTTTATGAGCTATGTTATCCAATCCACTTTATTTCTATAGCACATTTCATAAACAACAGTTTCCAAAGTGCTGCACAAATACAGACTAAAAGCTAAACACTAAAATAAAATAAATACTCATTAAACACAGATTAAAACATATTAGCCCTAAAACAATAAACCAGTAAAATCAAATAAGAGCAAAGCCATAAGATAGCAATAAATAAATAAAAACCCATAAAATATGTAAAAAAATAAATAAATAAAAGACACAGAGGACCACACTCATGCGGTGTTAAAAGTCAGAGAATAAAAGTGGGTCTGTTTGGACATGGAGGGGCAGAGCATCCAGAGTTTAGGGACGACCACAGAGAAGGTCCGGTCCCTCTGGATTTAAGCCTCGTTTTAGGCACCACGAGCTGGAGCTGGACCTCAGACCTCAAAGCTCGTGGGGGGGTGTAAATTTGGAGGAGGTCCGAGATGTTCTGTGGGGCCAGTCCATTCAAAGCTTTAAAAACAAACAATAAAATCTTAAAATCAATTCTAAAATGAACAGGAAGCCAGTGCAAAGACGCAAGGATTGGGGTGACGTGCTCTCTTCTTTTGGTTCCTGTTAAAAGTCGCGTGTTATAATGTTGTTTCCTCATTGCAAACATACCTGGAGCTGCTTTGTTTCCTTCACACATGTTGCATATTTAGGCTGTGCTCTCTCAAGCTGAAAACACTCCATGAGGTAATACAGGAAATGCTCTGTTGCGTTTTTAATCTCCAACACCTTCACTAGAATCATGTGGATCATTTCATCCCTAGAATTTCAAATCTCTACTAAACAAAAGGTAAAAAATTGCAAGGTGAAACAGAGCATTTTGAGATGTAGACAGACTAATAATAAAGTATTACTCAAAGTATGAATGAAGCCAAACACAGGTTCAGGTATGTTTTTAATGAAGTAACAGCATTAACATGGCTTAAACCTCATAAGAATCCATTTTGTGCAATATATTAATCTTGATCTGTTCATGCCAGGAAGCAATTGACTGTTTTCTGTCATATTAATAGCCTGATTTGTGTATTTTATGGCCACAAGAAAGTTCACTCACACTGGGATTCTGGTTTTGGGTTTATTCTCATCTCTTTTTTGGGAAAAGGGTCCAGTCTTTGTGTTTGAGGCCTACATGAGAGCGAGGAGGGAGATAGAGGAGAGGGGCGGGGGGTGTAAACTGGCAACAGATGCTCTCATTTTCACCTCAGCTTTGTGTGAGCCTTTTACAAGTACGGCGCTTTGTTTCCTTTGCTAATAAAAGGCCAAAAGGGTCCAGAGACGGCGCATCAATCAAAACTTCCCAAAAATAATGACAGATTCGCAATGAAAAAAACAAACAAACAAAACAAAACACAAGTATTGCAAAGAATTACAGTGGCATTAACAGGTTAACATAAACTTTTTACTTTTTGTTCTCTAAAGATTGGCAATTTCAAGTCTAAAATTGCCCAAATGATGACGGTGTATGGAGTTTAAAAACACAGTGGAGTACTTCCTGCATGACTTCACAAGGTAGAACAGAGTGTTTTCAGTTTGAGAGAAGAACTAAATATGCAAATAAATATCTTTTTGTGTTAAACATGTGTAAATGAAGCAAAAAGACACTTCTGGGTATGTTTTTGATGAGGACATTATAACATAAATACTTATACTTTATTTCTCCACAAGGGATTTTTTTTGACACAGTAGCTCACTTATATATTATATTATATTATATCACAATATAATATAATAAAATAACATATAGTAAAAAATAAAATTAAATTAAAAAAAAAATGTATAAATGGCATAATATGGGCTCTTTAATTGGTATTCCTATCTACTGCTCTGGAAAAAAATAAGAGACCACTGCAAAAGTATTAATTTCTCTGATTTTACTACTTATAGGTACAGTATGTGTTTGAGTAAAATTAACATTTTTGTTAACTACTGACAACATATCTCCGAACTTAGAGCATTTATTTGCAGAAAATGACAAATGGTCAAAATAACAAAAAAGATTCTGCCTTTTCAGACCTCAAATAATGTGAAGAACGAAGATCATATTCATTTTAAAACAACACTGTAACTTAGAAAGAGTTTAGAAGCCAATATATGGAGAAATAAGCCACATCAGAGCTCATAAACAGAGCACTGGTTTTTATACTTTTCCTCCTTAAATAAGATTTGGTTCAGGTGATCACCTCGTCAGTCCCTCATGAAGCAGAATGAAGTGAGTTTGTGTCGGAGGCTGGAATGAAACGTCTGCCATACTTATACAAATGCTGTGATTTGAGAAAAAAAATGCTCTTATTTTTTCCAAAGCTGTATTTTATTGCAATACAATTTTTCTTTCTAGTAGAAAAGACTCACATGCCTATAGTGAATTAAAAGTTTGGATGAGAAATCAAAAGAGATTCAACAGCGTTTCAGATACAAACTGATACAAACTGTCCATCTTCAAACTTTATTTACAACCGTTCTTAACAGTGACAGATTTGTAACAAGGCAGTCACGTCAGTCAATACAATTATGAAGCAAGTGAGCAGAAAATCACCACTCACATCATCCAGAAGAGACAGTTTCTTGTTTTAATAGTTGAGGCACTGTCCAAGACACATTTACCTGGCTCCATGCATTTCCTTAATTGCTTCAGTTTTGATAATAGCAAGATAAATTAACAGAACATAAATGATCATGTAAATGCTGTTCTATTTAGCACACACCACCACAGGTATGACAGAACTGCCAAATTTAGTTATAGTTCGTCCTGGTCTCTCTATTGTTATCTTAAGTTGTTCCTGTTGAGATGGTATGAATTTCCTGTTCACTTGATTTACTTCACACGTACAATTAAAGAAGTGTATGGATCAATACACAGACACATACAATTAGATCAGCACATGCATGGATGGATCTGCTTCAGTTCCAACATTCACATCACAGAGGCCCTCCTGACAGTGTGGGAGCACAAACACTGCATTAAGATTCATTAGCAGATCCACAAAAAACTCTGGCGCCGAGTTCAAACTGGGAGGGAATTTTTAGAAACCAGCTACTCAAATATACTTTACTTTATCACAGCTTTAATTGGATTGTTTAGTTTGAGTAAACAAATGGTGTGACTACTGAAGTTGAACAAAATGTAATTAGCTGTAAAACTTCAGCATTTTTGCAAAGGCACATTAAAAGAATATTTCAGTTTAAACCACTACTTGACCAATAAAGATGAGACTGATTCCACTGTTGAGAGTACGCACAGCCTGAAGTTGTGAGGTCGCTGTGATGAGCACTGTCCTGGACACCTGCTATAGCAGAATGAGTTTCCTCTGTAGGTCCTTTAAAAATAGAGATTAAGTTATTACTGCTCCAGTTGAGCCAGTGGACAGGTATCGGATATATTTATATATTCTTATGTTACTTTTGTGAGCCTTTTGCCATTTTATAATGCTGTTACCACTTCAACATACTGGAGTTGTGTATTTGTTTCATTCACACATGTTTGAATAATCCTGCATTATTAGGTTGTCTGCATCTATAAAACTTAAAATGCTCTGCTCCACCTTGTGATGTCACATATATTGTCAGATATATTTCCAGTTAACAACTACATTTTGTCTTTAGTTCAATAGAGGAAATTCCAGGGCTGAAATCATGCAAATGATGTGAGTGAGGTGCATGGAGTTTAAAAACACAGTACTTCCTGTTTTATCACAAAGTGAAACAGTGTTTTTCTGTTTGAGATAAAAACACAGCATAAATATGCAGAATTTGTGTGCTAAACATGTGTGAATGAAACAAAACACAACTCCAGGAATGTTGATGAGGAAACATTATAACAGAGATCAGAAAATAGCGTAATATGGGCCCTTTATCTAGGATAAGAATGAATAATTATAGAACACTGATTTGGGGTTTGAAAAAATAGATTTGGAGTAAGTTTCTTAGCCCACCATGACCCTCTCTCTAACATTATTGTAAGGCAGAAGTGAATTGCTTAAATGTAATTGTTAATGGAGGATGCTGTTATTGTACTAACACCTCCCTAATGAACAGCTGTTGTGTTTGTCTTGTTTGTGTGTTAGTGGATGTGCGTGAGTGTGAATCATAAACTGACTCGGGTCAGTGATTTTCTCTCTGAGATGAGGTGATGGTACCCGGCTTATTAATTAATTTTAATCATCTTTTGTAATTAACTAAAGATGTGTCTGATGAGAATGTGCAGGAGCTTACACCTCATACACGTTTTATTTGCACTATTTATGTCCTTCCTCACTGACAAATATGCCTATCAAAATAATAATGTGCTATAGGAATAAATAAATAACAACTATAGATTTATGAAATCTCAGAATCCAGATCAGTAAGGTGGGTACTTACCACTCTGTAGGGGCTAAACTCACATGATGATGAGCTTTTGTTTTGTGGGGAGTATATATTAGATCAATTACATGATTTAACATTAAGATATGGGTTCATTTAGGTTAAGGATTAGGTAAGTAAATTGTAGTTCTGTACTTCTGAGTATTTGCCCTGTGAGCCTATTTTGATTATTATCTGTTTAATAAATAATATGTATTGTAGCCTATTTCTCTGACTGGAGCATGAGCAGCTTGGGCATGAGCTCAGTTCTCCTGCACTTAAGTTGAAAGGCCAAAAAAAGTGAAATCATTAAAATGCCCACACACCATAGTCCCAGTGTGGTTTCTTTACAGAGATGGGTGACAGACACAGGAAGCCGGGTCAAAGAGGTGTCTGTGTCACCTCATCTACAGATCCCATTTCAATTAACAGATCAAGCCTTGAGTGGTGCCAGACCAGCATGTGGCCATAGACTGTAGCTATGGCGCTAACTGCGCTTTTTGTAGACTCGTGGACTATTCAATTAGGCGATTATTGCCTCCATTTTGGACAGAATATGTGAATGTAGATCGCAGTATCTGCTGAAAGAGATCAATGGTTGGCAATGCAAATGATAAATGGTAAATCCACAGACTGCAGTCTATGGGTAAATCACAATGATCGCCTGCCTCTATCCTCCAGTCCAGTAGGGGTCAGTGCTGCGCCTTCACGGTGCTGCGCTGACCCGCCGCCCCGGCGCACAGGAGCTGATCCACGGGCCCATCCAGGCGCTGGCCGGAGGAGGAGAGCTCCGGTCTCATGGTACTAACCAAGTTACAGATTTAGTCGATCTCTCAGAAGACTCCAAATGTCACTATTGCATTATTCCTTTGTGTGTTTTACGCAGCAGCAGCTGCAGATATCCAGACCCAGGCTAGGTTAGCATGTGTCAGAGTTGGTTGATATTTGATACAAATGCATCAGTTTATCAGTGGACATAAAATGTGTCTCTTTTTTCAGGACTGTGTTGTTGTTTTTTTTCCCCAGTAGTTTAGTGCAGTGCTTTTGATGCTAGCTTTCCATCTACATTAAACTATAATAATGTGTTTACTGTATATTTCTCTTTATTTTACAGTAAACATTCAGTGCTCAGTGCTGTTAGAGTTTTCACAGTGAAGCGAATAGTTCTTCTCACACCTGCATGTGGTTTGTTTTTGCAGCAGACATGTGTGCATCATCTTCTGAAAAGGATCTGTATGCAGTGTTAGGAGCCAGTCCATCAGAGTCCACTGAGGAGTTAAGACATCGCTATCAACAACTGGTCCTGAAGGTATAGTAGATTACACATCAGGGCTGTAAGATTAAGCTCAATCAAATTAATATAACTGTAGCGTTCAAAATTAGAAATCTAAATACTGCTCTTAATTATTCAAATAACATACACCGTGTGCAGAGATCTAAATCACTGTTCTCTTTTGCACATCCAGTGTCATCCTGATCGTCTCAGTGGACATAGTTCATCTGAAGCAGAGGTGGGGTTGAAGAAGTTTCTTGAAGTTGATGCTGCCTGGAAAATTTTGAGTGATGAAAACAAGAGAAAAGATTATGACCTGCTAAGAAGAGGTACGATTTTCAAACAATATAAAGATTGAATTATCTTTACCTTGATTTCATAGTTCTACCATATGGTCAGTAAGTTCTACCAGATTGTATTGAAGTGAAGCATGTCTAGGACTCCACCAGAGGGCGCACTTGTTACGTGTAGTCGTGTGGAGTTGAGTTTTCTCTGGGTCAGTGGAGGAGAGTGTTGAGTGGTTGGTGGGAAATTGTAGATTAATACCTGCTGACTTATGGGACATTACATTTATTTTACACTATTTGAGAAAATAGGGGTCTTAGACTTAACATTACCTAATACAAAGTGTGTATGTGTGTTGTGTAGCTTTGTGTATACTTCCAACTACACACACTTGAAACACTGAGCTGGAGGTTATGAATAACATAAATGACATTAATAATGTGCCACTGACTGCTGGTGTATTCTCCCTGCAAGTTGTAAAATAAGAAGAATAAAAGAAAAAAGTGTCTTGACACTGGATATATATATCTACATCTATATCCATCTATCTTTATATATGTGTGTGTGCGTGTGCATATATATGTGTGTGCGTGTGTGTGTGTGTATATTTTTTTCAATATCACTTTTCAATTGACTTAATTTGTCTTTTCAGCTCATGACCTAAAGCAGGACTGGCCTGTGGATTCAACTGTTTTCTTGGATGACATGATATGGAATAAAGGTCCATGCAATTTAATTTACTAATTAAATGCTTTTGTGCTCCTCTACATTTATGCTATTTGTTTTTTTTTTAGTATTATCTCATTTTAAATAGGTCAAAAGTGTATAAAACTGTACTGTTATCTCTACCATTTACTGTTTTGTGTACTATATTATAGCTTAATCATTACAGAAAACATTTTTGGTAAATACAAGTTCAAGACCTAATTCTTTTTCTTAACACAAAATTTGTAGATGACAATAAGAAACACACAAATGCATTTAGTATATTAATATTAATATTAAACACTGATTTCAATGTGATTTGAGTTGATCATGTCAGGGTATACAAACTGATAAATATTTTAAAAAGCCGTTCTGTTGTGTCTTTTCAGATGAGCGCTTGTACATACACTGCTGTCGCTGTGGAGGGGCTTTTATCATCGATGAAGAGGAGGTTCAGGAGGAAACTCTGAGATCATCGTCACAAGAAGAAGAGCAGACGGCTGGAGGACAGAGCAGAGGAGTGATTGTGTGCTGTGATACCTGCTCTTTAAGTGTCTATGTCACATGGACAAACCTACCTCAGAGCTGACAGGACGTTTTCTACACTAATTTCAGCTTTTTAAAGTTACGGTTTATAACTTATATTTTCTTAACAATATTTAAAAAGTTTACATTATGCATTGAAAGGAGTAAAACACAACCCTTTTGGCAAATGAACCTGTCATTTTCTTCTATAATAATAAATGGAGCTTCATCAAAGTTGTGTATATATTTTCATGTATAATTAAGCATTATATATATATTTTTTTATGAATAAAATAGTACACAAAGTTTTTTTTTCTTTTTTTTCAAAACCCAATTTCACATTTGATTTCAGTGTGTTCAACATTAAAAAAAAAAACAAAAAAAAACAAACAACATTTTGGACATTTTTCTGTATTTCAAATTTATCTCACCATTTTCCATTTTTCCTCAGGTTTTTCCTTGAATCTGTAGCCAACATAAAATAATCAGTGAACTATTCAGAAATGTTCATGTTAAAAATAATACGTGCTATTCTGTTTTATTTACGTTTTCATTTGTATTTTTGTACAGACAGTTGCAGGGACAGTAATGAACGTGAGCTGTCAGGAGCATGGCTTAAATCACCATGGAGATTCCTCTGAGGAGCTGTGAGGCTTGGATCAGGGCCTTCACAAAACTCTGGGGTTTTGCTGCATGTTCAAACATGTCTCTGCTTCTGCGCTGTGCAGTTAAGTGAACTGCTACTACTGCCACTGCGATTCAGGGTAGGGTATAGGACCGTTTACTGGTGTCCAGTGTGAAACTGAATGTAGTGACAGATTGCAAATAAAAAAAAATAAAAAAATTGTGTTTAACCGTTTCGACTTCCTGTCATATGCCGCATTTTGAGGACATAACACTAATTAATAGATTTTTAATTTTCTTTTAAATTGGTGATTGCAGTGGCTCTTTTTATTATTCAGAAACCCATACATAAGATATGACGCAAAATGAAAATACACTCAATAAACTAAATTTTTGTATCTCCTATTGCAAAAAATATTCCTGTATATGTAAAACAAGTGAATATTCAAGTAAATGAATGTTCAAAAATGAAAAATATCCTACATAGTGTATGTAAATTAACATATTTATTGATTTGAACTGTTAACTCTCAAGAATACTGTGCGAAGATCTACTGTGAAAATCAAACTTAAGAATCTCTGACGACAACATTCTAAAGCACATTGCAGTTCATTTGTATAGTAAAAAGAAACACATTGTGCGACCCTGTAAAATTATCTGGTGACCCACTGGGGGTCCCAACCCTTAGCTTCAGACGCAGTGTTGTAAATGACAGAGCTATTGTCCTCTCTGCGGGGATGTGACAAGACGCACAAAGGGATAAAGACTGGTAATGACTCTGCTTTCTGTGGTCACTCAGGCTTCAAAGGTCACAGCTGACAGAGGCGCAGAGAGAAGACCGTCTCCGTCTATTCACCCCACACCGGCCCATCTTCAAGTCCTCACCTGAGAAGTTCGGAGTTTGACAGTTAAGATGAGGTATGACTCACTTGTGTCTTGTGCTAATGACTTTACCTCCACGGTGATTTTGGGCAGCCTGATTTGATGGCGAGAGTGAGGGGGGGGAGGCAGAGGAGGAGTGCATCGTGGGGAGTGACAGCTGATGCTCAAATAAGGGGTTGCTCGAATATTGAAGGCACAGACAAGAGACATGCTGGGACACAAAATCGCTCTCACCAACACACTACCTGTAATTAGAATGCTTTAGATCCCTTTCTCCACGCCCGCCCCAGCCCCACCTGTCCCTCCAACACGCGTTTAAAACCTCCTCATCAACAGTAATTACACAAAATGGAGCCTTTATGATTCAACTATTGATTCAAACATTTTTATTTGTAGTGCATTATATTATTAGAGTAAAACTGAGTGGTTATTTTGGTCTATTTGGATCACAGTGCTGTACAAATTGCTTTTTCTTTGTGGTCTATTAATTAAGTACCCTCAATTTGATAATCCTAAGCACTATGTAACTTTTCTAGTGGAGGATCTGTCTCTGTGCTTTATCTGGAATGTAAACTTTACCATCTTCATAACGACAAGCAGGCGATGCTACAAGGCCAAGTTACAGATCAGATCTGCGGAGTGGCAGATTCTGTGAGTCCCATTCACAGAAAAGAAGTATTTTTCAAGATGTTTTAGCAATAAAAACACCTGTAATTGAGTCTATGCAAGATAGTTATTGTTAATGCCATATGATGGAACATTTGAAGCAATACAGCAGCATCTCCACGGTAACGACCATCTAGTGCACCCCTGAAGTTACACAGTGGTCTGCCACCTGCTTGTCTCCAAGGAAATATTTTTGCTTTGTCTAAAATGTGCCACAGTCAAGATTAAACTTATTTATGATGAGGAGCACAGGCAGGTTACTGCATTACACCACATTACAGTTCAGGTCTGTGGAGAGTCGCCCCAATTCACTGAAAGAATTATTGTTTGAACGTTTGTTTTGAGCAATAGAAACACCTGTAATGCACACATGCTAGATAGAAAACTTTAAAGTCATACATGGACCATTCCAGGAAAGCAATAACTTCTCCAAGGAGACAAGTAGGTAGTGGACCCTTCACAAGGAAAGTTGCACCTTTACATTTTCTTTCTGGTGAAGAAAATGGACAGGAGAACAATATAGGAAGAAGATAAATGCAAATGTGTTCTGTAACATATGTAATATGTTTCCTAGTTCAGCAGTTCATACTGAGTTCTCTTAGTTTAAAAAGTAAATTATAAATCAAATCTTGATTTGCAGAAAATGAAATAGTAGCTGAAATGCATGCATTTTAGGAACATTGTTATACAAGGCTGGGTTCCACCTCAGTTTACTGGCAGAATTGATTTTGGACTATTATTTCAGTAGTACATTGTACCTCTTGTTGATGCAGCCTATCATCAGATGCTGGGCTGTTGACACCTCTCCTCCGGTGACCACCTTGTTAAAAGAGAAGTCAGGTCCTTAGAGTGTTTCCTAATTGCATGTAGCTGCCCCAGAGATCTGTAGGCCTTATTATCTCATTAGCAAGTGGTTAGCTTGTTCTATTTTAAAGCATTTTTGGATCTTTCACCCAACCCCTGACCTTGAAAATAATTTGTTGTAACTTGATAGCATAAGACTGCAGTGAATCCAGCTGCATTACCAGTGTACCTGGCCTGGGACCTGTTCAACTGTAGAGCTTTTACTATAGATTATATATATTCTATATACAATAAATCTTGTGAACATCATGTGAACATCACCAGATCATTTTACAGCATCTGGCAGATGAACACTGTGGCACAAATTCAGTTTGTCAAAGTAAAAAGTCCAAACTTTTTTGTATGTTGCCATAGATAAATGAAGATTACTAAACAGCATACAATAATTATACTACTTGTGATTATATAACAATGGCATCAAAATATCTCTTAGTTAATTTTCCCAGCTCTGTTTGCCCCCCAGAAGCTTTTACCCCATCGCGACCCCCTACTCGGTGACCCACCATGACCCATGCGCCTCCCCCACTCCCAGCGGTGCTGGAGTTAAAGAAGCTCCTACACTTTATTCTTTACAATGACAAATAGTGATCTTCATAGAAGTAGATATGTGGTGCACAAGTGTTTGTTTGGGCACTTAAAGCATGTTTACGGAGCTTTTCACTCACTCAGATGACCAAACATGCCTCTTAAATCCAGTTCCATGATGTCTTAGCCCTTTGCCTGATTACCAGCGCTCTGACTACTACCGTTCATTTTCTTTTTACAGAGTCATTGTCTGCTTAGTCAAATCATCATTTTGACATTACCTGTCCCTCTCACCAAACTTTAATTAAAAGAAATAGCTAAATTGCAAATTTTTTTATGGATTTGTGGAATTTTAATCTTCATTTCAGCCTTGTTTGTAAATCCCCCATCATTTGGTTGATAATGTTTCCATCTCACTAATGAAGTGAGAAGTAATTGGTGAATGAACACTCACTGCTTAAAATGTTGATCACTAAAATATGCAATTTTTTGAGTCACTGAAATTTTATAAACATAAGAAGTGAAGTGTAGGAACACTCTAAAGTTCATTTGCTGTGACTTTGTACTGCAGGTCCAGTCTGTCTCCTTCACACTTAAGCAAAGCTTAAAGGACCCAGTGACCTACTGTATGGTTTTGCCATGTCAGTTATAAGTTATCAGTGTGTGAATGTCATGATTTTTTTGTGTTGTTTAAGTGTTTGTTCAACATTTCTTGTTTATTTATATTTTACCTAAAAGACTATTTGAAGAACCAAAGATTTCCACTCTAAAGCTTTAGCTGAAGATGCTTGTCTCATCACACAGCTGTTACCCGTCCCTCTTTATTTGTGACTAAATGTTGATTCAGGGGAGTCTCCTTTATTTGTGAATGAATATACTTTATTTAGCCAGTGCTGACATGTATTGAGCTTGTTCAATCAGCCTGAAGCATGTCTGTTATGAGTCAAGCTGAACTCTTGACTGAGCATCCCCACTGGAATCCCCTCCATTCTGTCACTCATTCATCTGCAGCTCCTGTGTCCTAGGCCCACCAGGCCGGGGGTCCAGGTAGTCCACATGAGCTTATGGGCCTGCCCCAAGTCTGTATTTAGACCTGTTTCAGCTGCATTGAGAAGTACTGAGCCGTACTGAAATGTAGGGACGGCATATTGAAGATGCATTCAGAGCCAGTGAGCTTGAATTGAGATGTTTTGAGCCATATTTAAATTTTGCTGGAGCCTGGCTGAAGCTGTATTGAGATGTATCAGAGCACAGCTAATTTAAGCTGAGCAGCAGAGAATGTTGTGCTTTGTAGCTGGACAGGATTGTCCATGCTGCAGCACCGCTGCATTGTGGCTTAAAGGAATCCACCACGCTATTGTAGCCTAAGAAGATTGTCCCTGAGAAGACGCAAGAAAACGAAGCGCAGTGATGAGCGGGAGCACTCGGGCTGCCAAAGGTGAGAGCTGATTGGCTGCGTGTGTCTGTGTGTTAGGCTCAGATTAAATGTGTCTAGTGTGTGGCCCAGTCCAGCCTCCTCGTCTGATGTGTGCCCCTGTTTGGCCTCTCCATTTGATTCTTGAATCAGTTTGACCTGTACATTTGATGTGCAGAGTAGCCTGACCCCAGCATTGTCCTGAAGAAAAGCTGGGACTACAGAGAGTAAAGGACTTTACAAGGCTGTACTCTGGGGTTAGTGTGACAGCCTGATGTTCTCCCTCAATAGCCATTTGGTTATCACCTCTTTGTGTTGTCAAATTAGTGGAGTTGTCTATATTAGAAACTTCTTTAATTACTGCAAGCACCACAGAGAATATTTACATCATTTTGTAAATATGGATGCACCAGTTCAAAGCTGGCATTGCATATTGGTGCTGATAGTGAAAAGTTTAGTATAAGGATATCGGCATCCAATTATCAGTACAGTCAATATCCTGGATGGCCTATAAAGTGATGTAATAAGACTGTTTACTGGTAGTAGTTGGCCCTGAAAATTTCATAATGTTTTATATTTTATTTATACAAAGTTGTTCTGTTGTTACTTGAAAGATAAATAACAGCTACATAACACATTTGGATTGGACATTGGACATCAGATCTGTCTAGTTTATTTTTGTTTGATATAAATAAATAAATGGTATTTTCAGTCTGCACTGGTATTGGTTGATTTTGGGGATACTTAAAGCTATTATATCGAAGTTGATATTGGAACTGAAAAAGCTGGATTGCTGCATCTGTAATTGTAAACTGTTATCCTTGCACTGCTGCATGGAAAGGTTTATCTAAGTATTTGGCACAATTAATTAATATAATATTAATATAATAGCACTTATACATACTTATTTTATTATTTAAGGGTCT
>JACN01080148.1:0-10348 GCA_000787155.1 Scartelaos histophorus | reverse complement strand
ATTTTAGGAAGGTGACGATATTGGACATTATGGTATCATTCAATTGCAGTGCCTATGGAGAAGTTTTATACCACGTTTTAGAAAATTACAGGCAAAATGACGACATCTACCAGGAGAAAGCGCCTCATTTATGTTTTTTCTTTTCACAATTTGTTGAATTTTTATTGAATATAGTGGTAACCTCCTCCTCACGCCAAAGCCCTTTACAGCCACTGGCAAAAAAAGGAAAAAAAAAACAAACATTTCAATCTATACTACAGTTTAAGGTCATGCTAATATGTCATTTTTCCATCCTACACAAACAATGCACGCAGACGTTTTTATATAACATGTTGAATCATTATTAAAGCATTGTGCAGTTATTCTACTCAGTCCAGATGCTGCAGAGGGAGGGAGGCAGTGATGGACGGGAGGGAGGGGGCAAATGCATTAAAGCTTTCTATGAATTGACCTACATATTAGAGCGATATATGGCACTTTGGACAATAGACTAAATGGACAGTAAGATCTTTAGAGGCGGATTTAGCCGTGTGTATCATGGAGCGCTGTAAGCCTGTGCATTAAACAGGACCACTTAGCCACCGGGATGCACTGCAAAACAACAGCCTGCATTGTGTTCATGTTTGTCTCAGCTACTTATCATACGAACATTTGGTTTAGAAAAAACACGTTACGCAAAATCGACTTTTTTACAATAATACGACAATACGATACATATCACAAAATCCCTGTTACGATCCAATATATCACGAGTTATTTCAATAAAACGCAGGACGATATATTCAATAATTCAATCAATAATTGTCTCAGCCAAGGAGATTATGCGATCGAGTCGGTTTATTTATTAATTCATTTTATTTATTTATTTGTCTGTGGACAGGGTTTCTCGGAAAGCACTGGACAGATCTTCATGATTTTTTTTTTTCCAGAGGTAGATCTTGGCCCAAGGACGACTCCATTAAATTTTAGTCATGATCCGGATCCGGACCTGGAATCTGGATATGGATCTACAATCTTAGTGAGATTTCTCAGAAACTAGTGGCCGGATTTTCATGAAATTGTCACCAGAGGTAGATCTTGGTGCAGGGACGACTCTGTAAAATTTTGGTGATGATCCGGATCCCGATCTGGATTCTGTGTCCACGTCATCGCTTGGCGGAATACAGGAATCTCGGATTGCTCTTGTTACGTATAATATTGTGGTTATATTGTGTGAGATCAAAATTGGATGAAATACGTTTAGTTTAATTTTTAAATTGTCAGAACAGTGAATGGAACTTTGGATATTTTCATGAAAAACGTGACAAAAAAATGTATTTGGATACATTTTGAATCAATACGGGAATCACGATATATCACTGGATCCATTTCCTACTTCATCAAAAACATACCTGGAGCTGTATTTTGTTTCATCCATGCTGGTTTTATTATTTATTATTACGCATTAATCCAAAATTGTTCCCGCTGATTACTCAAATTGTTGTCAGATTGTTGCGTCATAGGTAAAACTCAAATTTAAAGTACCCGGTTTACCCTTGTCGAGTACCCGTAGCTGCTCTTAATGGGTCCATAAACCACTTCAAGCATCTTTCATTTATGTCTGAATGAAATTTTAAAGCGTTTTTAGCGTCGAGAAACTTTCATAATAGTAATTTTATGTTTCACTGGCAGAAAGTGAGAGAAAAAATATGTCATATGTCAAATGTATATCGTGAATTAAAGTGAAGTCGTTTTCCTTTTTGCAGTGTAAAGCTCACGGCAGGAACAGAGCACCCACGGGGCACTCGACAGGGGTGTCCTCTAATCCCTGAGCTTTAAGCCTAAACCCCCTCCCCACCTCCACTCAGACTTCCATTCATTTCCCAGAGACTGATCCTAACCTTAAGCGTAGTCACCACCTAAACCCAAACCTTCACCTATTTCAGCTCTTTAACCGAACTATAAACGTGCAGGATGTTGCTTTTCTGGTGGACGTTGCTTATTTCTTCGGAGATGTTACGTAGAAAAGCTGCAAACAGGTCAAATTACAAGTCAGATCTGTGGAGAGTTCAAGATCGCGCAAGGTATTTTTCAACCGACCGAAAACGCAGCAATTGAATAAACAGAAAATAGATGCGTTTAATGTCATACTTTAGCGCAGTTCCATCTATAATTCAACCTGTCGAACTTATAATAAAGGATTTAAGTCACGGGAGCCTGATTTTCGTCCCCGTAAATGACTCCAGGATCTCATGATGTGTGTGTGTACAGATTTGAGTGGTAAATACATGCACGGTGACCCATTCCCAGCCGCTCGTCCGCCCCGGGGCAGACTAATCTACTGACCACAGCCGACCCGCTAATCCCCCACACGGGGAGCGACAGAGGGGACCGGGGAACGAGAGTGTTTGGTGTGGTGGGAGCCGACTTAGGGGCCCCGTGATGACTTGTTGCGGTGAAGAGGAGGAATAATGAGGGACAGTTATGACAGAGGTGACGGGGCGTGGACGCCATAAAACAGCAACAGCAACGTTCTCAAGGTCCAGATTAGGATTATCGGGCCAAAGTGTTCCCATAAATGGAGTTTTTATTGTAACGTAATGCTAAAAGAACACAAAATCATAATGTGTATATAATTGTTACTGTATTTTACATAATTATCACATTTGTTCAAGTGTTAAAATACTATAGCAGGAGGGGGGCATGGTTCATTACATAATTTTACTTTAATTATCCTATATTCTGATCTATGTTATAATGCTGTTTCATTCACAAATATATAACACAAACTGCTTCCACACAAAGTTCTTCCACTGTGTTTTTAAACCGGGGATTCAGCCAGTCTTTGCTTAACAAAAGGTAAAAGGAGAAATTAACTTAACTTAACTTAACTTAAAACTACTGCATCATGAAATCACAAGGTGGAACAGAGCATTTGGAGATTTGGAAATGTGGACACACTAATAATAAAGGGTTAATCAAACATGTGTGAACGAATCAGAACACAACAGTATGAGTGGGCAATTTTGGATTAATGCATTCTAATAAATAATAAAACCAGCATGAACAGAACAAAACACAGCTCCAGGTTTGTTTTTGATGAATTAAACCGTTATGAAAACATTATAACATGGTTTAAAGCTCTCATAAGTCAAATTGATGTAATATTTAAACAAAATATACATTTAAAAACCGATTTCTGTAGGCAACTTGCTCAAGATATGCAAAATCTCTCAGTATTTGTGTATATACAGTATGTGTATGTATGTGGGGTAAACACATTTATCAGTCTGGAACTTCCCTCGCTGACAGTGATTGGGAAAAGGCAAATATTTGAATCTGATTCTGCAAGTTTTTCACAAACAAAATAGCACCAGTGGGAGTCAAGATGGATTCTGGTGAGTTTGTGAAGTTGCAAATATGGTGAGAATCTTGCTGTGAAAGTTATGTCTTTTTGAGGTGTTAATACTGTATGTGCCATAGTATGGATCATTTCAGGTAAAGTAATAACATCAACAGACAAGAAAGTGACAGATCCTCCACATACAAAGTGCAACTTTAAACATGTGAATGCAGCAAAACACCAACACAAACTCCAGGTGTTTTGATGCAAACATAAACTGTCAAAATATCATATTTGTCAGTCATGTTGAGTTACTGATGGAAACAAAGCTCCAGTTTCTCTTGTGCAGTTGCTCTGGTGCTCGTGCCCGGCCTCTCTTGCTCCTGATGAGTTGGTGCATGTGCACACTCACACTCACACTCACACTGTGTCAGTGTCATTAGTGCACAGGGCGTGTGTGGCAGATGGGCTGGATTTGAGTCTTACGTAACCGGACCGAGCCGAGCCGTTCTGGAGAGTGGGGGAATGAGCAGGCATTTTAACACAGGCTTTATCAGGAGCCCCCAGACTCCCCGGGCCAGCAGGGGGCCTGGCAGGCAGGGGCCACTCCGGGACGGGCCCCAGGGAGAGAGTGAGGGGCCCCGGGCCAAGAGCCACTTCCTCCGCACACAGCAGGAGGTCTGGAGGATATAAGAGCTGCATGGAGCTGAGATAATCATTAAGTGAAGTTGTGCCATCATCAAAGTGCCACTAAAACACTTTAATGTATTTATTTATTTGGAAAGTGAGATAACAGAGCCCAGGGGAGAACTGCTCAGCACAACATTTGGTTTTGATTATTTTTGTTGTTTTGTTTTGGAATTTTTGCACATAATAGTCTTCTGAAAATGTCAAAATCTCTTGTAAAAATCATATTTTATTTTAGAGATAAATTTGCTGCCACAAGAACATGATTGATTGATGCAAAACATGAGAAGCATGTTTTTTTTCTCCTTTGTTTTGGATGTTTTTCCTGCAAATCATATAAATACATGTGTCCCTAAGGCTAAGGCGCACTTTACTGTGGAGAAAATTGTCTTCTGCATTTAACCCACCCTTCATCAGCAGTGTGCACAGATCTCCAGATCTTAAGCAAGTTTTGATCAGGACTACTTCAGCTGGAGGATTTGAGTTGTGGTGCATGTTTTTTGTTGAAGGGGGAATGCAGAGTGCCCACCCAGACACGAGGAGAACCTGCAAACTGCACTGAAAAGCCCGGACAACCCAGGGATCGAACCAAGAACCTTGTTGCTGTGAAGTGTGAGTGTAAAGCAGATCAAATGTGTATCTACTGTAATTTCCGGATTATAGAGCACACCAGAATATAAACCGCAACAAACAAATTTTGACAAAATTTTAAAACTGTACATATATAAGCCGCACCTGAATATAAGCCGCAGGTGTCCACGTCTTCAAGAACGTTTTCAAGTTCTCTCCGTCTGCTTGTATCGCCTCTGAAAGTGTTTGTCGTGTTTTTGCATTGAGTTAGTCGTCGCTGCCTTCACCACCGTCTCATCATCGGCTCACTGGCTAGCGCGTTAGCTATGTACATTTATATATATAACTGTTTTAGCGCTGACAGCATCGCTCGCTAACGCCGCAACTTCATTTTAATCCTAGATCCATTTGTTCACGCACAGACAGCGCCGTTTTCTGCACTTGCGCATCCGCTGAGTCGCCAAACAAATAATCCGTCTCTATATTAGCCGCAGTGTTCAAAGTGCGAGAAAAAAGTAGCGGCTTATACTCCGGAAATTACGGTATTTGTCAATGTTTATTATTGCATACAGTTGAAGCAGGACACCATTTTAATTGATTGATTATATTTAGTAGTGTTATTTAGTATTGTGTATTTAGACAGTACTTTTAATTAACTGATTGTATTTGATTGACCTCCATTAGCGCTATTCTCTCTGGACGAGCATTTTTTAATAGAGTACTGTTTGTGTTCTTATTTCTTATTTAAAAATACCAGTATAATCACTCCACTTACTGAGTAGTATTTTGCAGTAACTTTCCTCTTGAGAACAATGTAGTCTAGTCTTCCCGCCTTGTTTCCGGCTTTTTGAATGGACCTCCTTATTAGCGGCGGGATAGCACTTGCATGTTTACCCTCTTAAATGGACTACAAACATGTCCTCTTGTCCGCGGCACTAAACCTACATTGACTTCAGGTCCATAAAACGCGGTGGGAAAGTGGAACGCTGCTCTGTTTCGTTTGCTAGTTTATCAGAGTGGCGCTTTTTTTTACGAGCGCGCTAACAGCTAACAGCGGGGGTTTACAGAGTTAGCGCTTCGTGGAGGGCTGTGGAATGTTAGCATACCATTACGATGCAAATGAGGCGACGCGGATACTGTTAGCGAGCGCCGCGACGTTACAGGAGCAGATAAGAGAAGCGACAAAGACACAGTTTTACGGACCTGTACGCACAAAGTGAACGGCGAGTTATTTTGTTGATAATAAACTAAAACAATAGTACGTTTTTACAAAGACAATATTTAGCAAAGATATATCCTGTTATTTCCGGCCTATTTGCTTGTATGGAATAAAAGTCAAATCCTAAATTCACAATTTAAAAGTCCTATATGAGGTAAAATTGACACTTTTACCCATGTTATGATGCCGTTATTTCCTCAAAAACAGACTTGGAGTTGTGTTTTGTTTCATTCACACATGTTTGAGTAAGACTTTATTAGTCTGTCTACATCTCCAAAGCTCAAACTGTTATATAAAATACAATTCTCAAGTTTTATCTGTGAAAATATAACCAAATAAACCTTTAGTCCCGATGTTGCTATGCCATGTGAAAATGTGAACGCTCTTTTAGATTCTTTTTTATTTTAATGTTTCATATCAAACTATACAGAAACATGTTTTTAAGTTGTAAAATTGTCAAAAAAGCCCACAATAACAAGCTTCTGCAGAGTTAGAATGTGGCCAATTAGACTTACACTGCTCGGCTGTCAGCTCCAGATTTGCAGAGCGGAAAGTGGCCATTTTAAACTTATACTTTTAAACTGCACTCTACTGTAACTCCTGTAAGTGCATCTGCCACCGCCGGTGTCGACGTGGTTTAGAGGAGGAAAACAAAAGTGCGCACCAGAGATGGACCTGGGAGAACTTTGGAAATTGTTGTTGAACATTTTGCACTCGAATGTGACTAAACCCAGACGAAAGTCCTGTTCGCTCGGGAATAGTATTACCTGCGGATCTTTGGTGATTTGTAATACCATATTTTCTGGAGTATTAGTCGCCCTTTTTTGCATAGTTTGTCAGGGGGTGCGACTAAAATGTGAAATTATTCACACGTTATTAATCAGTTTGTTTGTTATTTTCACTGGATTTAGTGATTTGGAGTCATATTGATGCTTTGGTAAACTTGTTAGCATGTTCTTTATGCTATAGTTATGTGAATAATTGTTAATTTGCTTCGTGAACATACCAGACACTTCTGACAGTTCGTTGTCTATGCGTCGTGCAGCTGAATATGTTACGTTAGCATACGTGCACCTATTCACACTGTTGCTCTTTAATCTGTTATTTTAAATTGCATTTCAAGATGAAATGTCTGTTCTTGGTCTTGGATTTTATCAAATAAAATTCTCTGGAGTGACCTACACTCCGGAAAATATGGTTATTGAACACTTCACAATATTTGTCCAAACCTGTCGGACTTCGGTCGGGTTTCCGTGCTCTATTGTGAAGATAAATAGCGATGAGAGAACGTGTAATGTGACGATTTGGAGGCTTAGCACTAGCGGCTACCAACATAAATCTGCTTTGCTAGCGACTGAGTTAAACGGGCTCCAGAAACGAGAGATGATGTTAAATTGGTGCGTAGTTTCTAAGTGAATAAAGTGTTCTGGTGTAGATATTTCTCTCTGTTGTGACATAAATAGCGATGGGAGAACATGAACATGTGGTGACTTGGATGAATGAGCACCACATCTCCTCTTCTCTTTCTCATCGACTGGAAAAATGAAAGAACGACAGTTTCTCTCCACATTTGTATTGGTTTCTGATCTGTCCAAACAGCAGAGTTCACGACATTTTCACATGTAGAACAGTCGAGACAACCGAACCTGAACGGAAACAAAATTATGACGTAGCGACTTACAAGCCGAATTGGCCCACGTCACTTCCCGATTCGCTGGATTCGGTCTTGAGACACGATTGCGGAAACCAGTTTAAACAACAGACAATTGGTAAACAGCTAGAAAAACTTGGTAGCAGGGGATGGAAAACAAGGAACTAAATTAAACTAAAACGTCTCTGTTCTCTTTAATGCTGCAGTTAGTCGATCTCACTGACACACTTACGTTTCAGGCGGTTTCGCGTTACCGTCCGGATAGGGAAGGCTTTGATTGCGGACACAGAAACGACGTGTCCGGTCGCGAATCGTTTTACGGTGATTTGTTTCAGTGTAAACGTAACCTCGGTGTTTGTCGCTGCACCTTTTCTATCTCTGCACGTTCTTTTCTCTTTCAATCACAGCCAGTTTCAGTAAAATGGAGTCATTTACGGCCTTAGTTTATCCCGTGCGAATGTGCTGCAAAGTAACAAAGACGTGGGGCGGTAATTTGCGAATTTTCAGACGTCTTAAACCAACAAGAACCTAAGAACGAGCTCAAAATCTAGAGATGGGTCAAACGCAGACGATAAAAGTCGACCTCAACACCTGCAGCTGCATCCCGGCTTCATGGTTTGAGTTGAGATACACTTTAATGTAGGGCTGCACGATATTGAAAATGAATGCGATATGCGATACGGGTGTCAAGCATTTCGATAACGATATTATTGCGATATTTTCTTTTAACCTAAAAAAAAATGCTTGGTACATTCACATGTTTGCCTCTATGACGTTTACCTGTGTTCCACATGGTTAGAAAACTAAGAATAAGCTCCTGCAAAGTATTAAACTTGTTAGGAGAACAGCCGTAGGCCACAACTTTATTACAGATGTTTTTGCGACTGTACCTGCGTAACATTGGTCGCTGAAGTTTTTGACTGAATAAAATCACTGTATAGCTCCCTGTGGTTGCGTTCGAGGTGGCTGTGTAAGTTCGTCGTGTTTCCTCTCGACGTTGCGATAACTTTCCGGCACGACTTGCACAGCACTTGCGTCTGTGACACGTCGTCCCGTCTGAAGCCAAAGTCCCAAATTCCGGAGCTGCTGTGCTTTTTAGGCACAAGTTGTTGGCTGTTGTCGTCTTCACTGACTTCTTCATTACCCGCCATGGTGACTGTAGTGTTTTCCCGTCATGCACTGCGAGTCCACGCGCTCGCTCTAGCTAGCAAAACATTACGTTTAAGGGCGCGTCGGAATTGTGAACTCCAGAACGCAATAAACTCACGATTTACACGTAAAACAATTAAAAAATATCGCGCATCTTTGCGATGTGGATATCGCACGTGCCATTATCGCGATGACGATATTTTTTCGATATATCGTGCAGCCCTACTTTAATGTCTCTGTAGGCAAATGTGTCCACTGCATTTGACCCGTCTTTGGTCTCGCTGCTAGACTTGGTCAGGACTACCTCACTATATAGACAGACTAATGGTAAAAATGTAAGTAAAACATACAAATGAACCAAAACACAGCTCCAGGTCTGTTTCTGAGGATCTAACAACATTAGAACATGGCTTAAAGCTCACGAGAACCCATTTTGCATCATATAAAACAGAATTTAAATATGTGGTTTTACAAATCTGTACAAATGTCTTTGCCAGAACGAAACGAAATGCCCCGGAAATCTATTGTAAGACGACAGTGCACACTTAGCAATGACGCAACTGCGAAAATCCACCTGCAACACAACGCAAAATGTGAACAAATATTTGAGTTTGCGTCTTCTGTGTCTCAAAAGGTCAAATCCTTAAACAAGACCTAATTTTTGCTCAAATTTCAGTTGGACAAGATCGTTCATAAGAGCAGAAATATTTCCCGCTTTTTTTTTTTTTTCTTATTTTAAACGCAAAATGTTTGTAAATTCTTTTTCTAAATTTACTTCTGAACATTTATAGTCAGATTCTGTAAACCGGACTTTCCAGAGCCGTGTTATAGTTGCTTTTTCTCACCGTTTTTTTCAATCTAAAATGTATTTGCAGCGATAAATCTAAATCTGGACTGAACCTCAAGTACTGCACATATACTACTATAATACTACAAGTACTACTACTACGACTACAACTCTCCCGGAGCTCACATGGACAGCACTGGCCTAGATCCAGGCTCCAGCCCCTGCCCCGGTGCATGCTGGGAGGACACAGAATCGATAAGCTGTGTGGATACAGCGGTGTGGGCGGTGGGTGTGTGGTGTAAGAACAATGCAGAGGGACCAGGAGTGGAAAGTACTCGGTTTAGTCCTTATTTAGTCCTGGTTTAGTCCCGGTTTACAGTTGTCCTACTTTAGTCCCTGTTTAGTCCTGATTTAGCCCTGGTTTAGTCCTGGTTGTGTTCTAGTACAAGGTTTAGACCTGGTTAAGTTTGGAAGTCTTTGGTCCTGGTTGAGTCCTGGGTTCTACAGACTAAGTCCTGGTTTAGTTCTGATTCAGTCTTTGTTTATGCCTGGTTCAGACCTGGTTCAGTCCTGATTTAGTCCTGGTTTAGTCCTGGTTTAGTCCTGGTTTAGTCCTGGTTTAGTCCTGGTTTACAGTGGTCCTGGTTTAGTCCTGGTTGAGTTCTGGTTTAGTCGTGGTTTAGCCCTGGTTTACAGTAGTCGTAATTTAGTCCTGGTTAAGTTCTGGTTTAGTCCTGGTTTAGTCCTGGTTTACAGTAGTCGTAATTTAGTCCTGGTTAAGTTCTGGTTTATTCCTGGTTGAGTTCTGGTTTAGTCCTGGTTTACAGTAGTCCTAATTTAGTCCTGGTTGAGTTCTGCTTTAGTCCTGGTTTACAGTAGTCCTAATTTAGTCTTCGTTAAGTTCTGGTTTAGTCCTAGTTAAGGTCTCGGTGAGTTCTGGTTTAGTTCTGGTTTACAGTAGTC
>JACN01143365.1:0-13565 GCA_000787155.1 Scartelaos histophorus | reverse complement strand
CTACTACTACTACTTCTACTACTATATATGTAAGATTGAGCAGAGTTGCTTTGCCTGTTTGAGTACCTGTAGGACCAGTTTTTGTTTCCACTTCCACAAACTTTAACTCTTTTTTTAAGCCAGTATTTTGATTTACATGTCCACAATATAAAATAAAGATCTATGTGTGTCAGATTAGAAGAATATGTGTGATTCAAGAGCTCTCCTCCCCTCACACACTTTTACTGTATGTGCACTCATTGAAAAACAACTCTCTTTCTCTCTGTTAAATATAGCTGTTAATTAGTGATTCAGTACAGTCCCGAGGCATAACAACATACAGCTCTCTCCCTCTCTCGCCTTTTTACTCTCTCTCCCCCTCTTGTCCCTGTGTCTCTGTTCTCCACTCCATCCACCTCTGTCCCTCTCTTCTGCCTATCTACCTCTCTTTCTCTCTCATTCCTCAAGTGTACAGTATGGTTTAATTAAAAATGAGCCTTTCCTTTCAGAGTACTACATCGTCCTCTCCATCTAACCCTATCATCTGCTCCTTTGACCATCTCATCAGCTCCTCTAACCCTCTTCTCTTCTTCTCTGACCATCTTCTCTGCTCCTCTGAACATCTCTTTTCCTCTGACCATCTCTTATGCTCCTCTGAACATCTCCTCGGCTCCTCTGAACATCTGTTCTGCTCCTCTGACCATCTCCTCTTCTTCTATGACTAGCTCCTCTGACCATCTCCTCTGCTCGTCTGACCATCTCCTCTGCTCCTCTGACTGTCTCGTCTTCTCCTCTGACACTCCTCTACCCCTCTGATGGTCTCCTCTGGATCCTCCTCTTCATCTGACACTCTCCTCTTCTCCTTTCATTATCTCCTCTGCTCCTCTGACCATCTCTTCTTCTCCTCTAACAATCTCCTCTTCTCCTCTGACCATCTCCTCTGCACCTCTGAACATCTCCTCTGCTCCTCTGACATCTCCTCTTCTCCCCTGAACATCCACCCTTCTCCTCTGACTATCTCCTCTGACCATCTCATCTTCTCCTCTGACACTCCTCTATCTCTCTGACTCTCTCCTCTGCATCCTCCTCTCCACCTAACCCTCTCCTCTTCTCCTCTGACCATCTCTGCTCCTCTGACCATCTCTTCTTCTCCTCTAACAATCGCCTCTTCTCCTCTGACCATCTCTGCTCCTCTGACCATCTCTTCTTCTCCTCTAACAATCGCCTCTTCTCCTCTGACCATCTCTGCTCCTCTGACCATCTCTTCTTCTCCTCTAACAATCGCCTCTTCTCCTCTGACCATCTCTGCTCCTCTGACCATCTCCCCTGCTCCTCTGACCATCTCCTTTTCTCCTCTGACATCTCCTCTTCTTCCCTGAACATCCGCCCTTCTCCTCTGACCATCTCATCTTCTCCTCTGACACTCCTCTATCTCTCTGACTCTCTCCTCTGCATCCTCCTCTCCACCTAACCCTCTCCTCTTCTCCTCTGACCACCTCCTCTGACAATCCTCTACCCCTATGACTGTCTCCTCTGGATCCTCCTCTCCATCTAATCCTCTCTTCTTCTCCTTTCATTATTTCCTCTGCTCCTCTGACCATCTCTTCATCTCCTCTGACCATCTCCTCTTCTCCTCTGCTCCTCTGATCATCTCCTCTGCTCCTCTGATCATCTCCTCTCCTCCTCTGAACATCTCGTCTGCTCCTCTGACCATCTCATCTTCTCCTCTGACACTCCTCTAGCTGTCTGACTGTCTCCTAAGCATCCTCTGCTCCATCTCACCCTCTCCTCTGACTCTTTCCTGTGTCCAGATTGATCCTGGTGTGGAGCACCAAGCTGTTGTGCACAATTGAGGTTAATGGGTTGAATTAAACATTTAGCAGGGAACTAAACCTATGACGTTGCTGTGAGTTGGCAATGCTATCAACTATACCTCCAGAGTGAATATACTAACCTAGTTTTCTATTATGGTCAGGATTTTATCAACATTTAATACTTGTTACGTAATCCTTGTGTCACTGGGTTTTACTGGAAACCCGCCATCTTAAATCCTGTGTTTATTACTAGTTCTTTTCCTGGTTCCACTCAAAATTCAATGCTCGACATGAGATTTGAGTCAGACAGCGTCCTGTCCTTCCCACAGACACAGGCACATGTGAGACACCAACTGGATGTGCCAGGAGCAGATCAGGTGACTCTGTTCTGTCCTGGGATTAACATGGAACAAAGGCCAGTGAAGAGACAATGAAATCAAGATAACAATAACACTTAATTGTTATAGTTTGGAAATGTCTCTTTCTAAAGATGGGCTGGTCAATAGGATTGAGTGCAGACTGTTAAGCTCCCTGACGCACATCTTCTGATCAAATGGACAGGTATGGTTTATTTTTTTGTCTCCATGGCCTAGGGGAGTTCATCCTCTGCATTTGGCCTGTTCTTCAGTGTCATTAGTAGCCTGGCAAGTTCAGACTGATCTCCCTCTAAAATAGTGAGAGATCAGGTCTGGTCCCCACACCATCTGTTGTGCCTCCAATATGATTGTGCAATCAGCATGTCTTTCCTCATATGAACAGAATTTAGTGCTTTGCTCCAATTACACTTGTTTCTTGTTCCCATTTCAATTCAGGACATTCACCAGTGACCAGACTCTTATGTTTGTGAAGAATTTAAGAAATGTGTATTCTGATCCCAGCCAATGTCACTGGGCAGTCTACCTGCCATAGATCAGTTGGCACCAATGTGCAATTCTTAAAGGACTTTTAACAATGTGTTTTAATGCAAAACCCATACTGATATTGCGATTACATGCCACTGTATTACTTGTGTCGGATCAAAACAAATATCCCTGGTATCACCCACAGTGTGTTAAATGTTAAAAGTGTTCAAATTGACTCCCACAGAATCAGTTTTAACATTTTCTCAGAGTTTATATGAGTTCAATCTGTTTTAGAATTAATTTACCAGTTTTGGAAATGTTAATTAAGTAACACTGGACCAAAGTTCCTGTTTAACCCAGAAATCAAAAACATTGTGAGTGTAAACAGATAACACTTTGTAGGGTTATCCTAATTTAGCTAAACAACACAGAGAGGTATATTTTGAATTGATGCATGGGTGGGAGGTGCCAGATTAACGTAATTAAGTTAAATTAACGTCAACCATATCAACATTGGCAAATAACCCCAACTCGAACCCCCATTTAACTTTCAAATAGTTAAAATAACTGTTTTTGTATTAAAAACTACTCTGAAATATTTTAGACTGAAATTTGAACTCTCCAGTTTCCATCACTAAAAGAAACAGATTCCAGACACAGGGAGAACACGCATACTCCAAGAATTGAGATCCAGGTGGTCCACTCCAGCAACAACTGATCTATGGCAGAACAATTTACAGCACCTGAGAACACACACACACACACACACACACACACACACACACACACACACACACACACACACACACACACACACACACACACACACTCCACTCAGCTCCTCGACACACACAAGTGCACAAGTGTGAATACTGGGATAGGGCCCTAGACTGGCTTTAGTTATTTCCTGGTCTAGTCCTGGTTCGGCTATTTCTGGTTCAGTCCTAGAACAGTCCTGGTTTAGGCCTAATTTAGACCTAATTTAATCCTGGTCTAATCTTAGTTTAACATTGGTCCTAGAGCAAGTCTTTTCTAGTCCTGTACCTGGCATGAGTCTTTCCCTTTGGACCCTGCGCAGATCATGTTCTGGGTGATGGTCCCGTTGAAAGAGTGGCTGCTGTTACAGCGCTCGGGGGAGACCACAGAGACCCAGACTGTGCGGAGGGCAGGAGAGGTCTTCTGCTCCGAGTCTAGAGACGTGGAGCCCCAGCCGGACACTTCACACTCCTGGCCCTCCACCAGAACGGAGCCTCGTTTGGGGAGAGACACCAGCGACACAGCCTCACTGTGAACCACGGGCGAGGAGAGCTGGGAGGACAGTTAGAGACAGGGAGGGATAGTAAGAAGTGTTTCAGTGGTTTGCAGAAAAAGTTATTCCTCACTTGGCTTATGCAATCTGAACATCCTAATTATTTAAAACGATGAGTTTATAAGCACTTTGTACAACTCTTAGAGACCAGAGCAGAGTTTTGCCCTCAGAGTAAAACTAACAACAACTAAACAGATTCTCAGGAAAATACAGGTATCTGGAGGTTATGTAATGGAATGCTGAGTAGTTATCATGGTGACACAATACACAAATTAGCAAACACTTCCAAAAAAAGTTGTTATAGTGCAACGAGGTCAAAATGTAAACTTCCCACCGCGGTGTGTCCGAACAGATTGCCACTGCTGCTGAATTCTTGCTCTTTATTCTTTATTTCATTATACTTTATTCCTAGTGTGATTTTATTTGAATGTTGTAGGACAATAGCTAAGAAGGAAATGCAGTATATGGTCGGGTTAGGCCTCCTTAGAACACGCACTTTAAGCATTATTCAGCACAACATTCATATTCGTGCAAAAGATGGTTTGTTAGTAGTTAGTTATGTACCTAAAGAAAGGAAATTTTAAATGTCTAGAATATTATATAAAGATATAACTTTTGATATCACATTGCTCTTGTCCTGTTTTTGTCAGAACGAATCTTGTGTGAGCAATTAGTAAGGGGATGTTAACCACTCGGCCATGGCTACAAGGTTATCTGAATACTCAAGAACAAAATACTAAATGAATTTAAACAGCACATTGTCTGGAGCCTGTGATCAGTCTGAGTATTCATGGTCGTGTTTCAGATTTTGATGGCTTGAGGGACAAAACGATAAGATCCTCTCCCCTAATATGCTCTCCGATGTGGTGATGGTGCTGTGCAGGGGGTGCTGGGGGTTATTCAGGATGGACAGGTTTGAGGTTCTTGCACTGGCATTCTAAAAAGCTTAATGATTAGTTGCAGATAGCGCACAGCAGACTCACCTTGAGCTGCTTCTACAATCTACAATAAATATCTGTACTGAAGAGAGACACATTTTGCTAAATAGGCCTACAAAGGAAAACAATAGTGTACATGGCCTTTAAAGCTTTACCTATGGTCATCTTTACACATGAAAAACAAAGCTGTTCTACTGGTGCTGTCGGCATGGCCATCCTCATGTTAGGTTAGGCATGTGTAAGAGTGGAGTGAAAATGGTTGCTCATTATGGTGGTTCATAAAATTAACTTTCACCAAATTTTGACACATTGCTTTTTGTCTTGTCGCAACTGATATAATAAGCATATGTATTGAAAATGGAATCTATTGCTGCATATTTAGGGTTGGCACACTTTTCACTATTTTGGAATTGTTAAAGGGACAGTTCAGAATTTTAGTCATAGGACCTCTTTTCCTAGTGAGCCAGAGTGTTGGAGACATGCAGAGACACTTTTTTAAAGATTCCATGCAGTCTTTGTATTTGCAGAAGTTGCAGGTGCGAGGCCAGCACATGTCAACACCCATAATTAGCCTGCCACTAAAAACTTAGAGTCTTATTGAATCTAGTGTTTGAACTGTTCTAATGTTCTAATATATGTAGTATAAGTATAAGGAGACTGGGAGAGATTATTAATGAGCAGACTTATCTTTGTATTGTTCATCTTTGTATTGTTCAAGTTTCAGTTTCTGCAAAAATTACACATTCTTAGGTAAAACATTAAAAATTGTGAAAGTGTGCCACCCTTTACTGTAGTCCTATTAGCTCAGTTTTTGATACAGATTTTCACAATGTCAATAGGAAAAAGGCAACATGTGAAAGTGATGCAGCGCGTGTACCTTGATGAGCATGATGTCGTTGTCATTGGTTTCATTGTCATAGAGTGGGTGTGGCTCCAGTCTCACAGCAGAGGCGTGTTGCTCCGTCCCCTCAAACTCACTCAGAACATTGTCTCCTGCAACCACCTGTATGTGCCCCAGCCTGCACACACCGGGGGTTAGAGCAGTGTAAAGCTCACAACTCATACAGTCTTATAGCTTTAGTCATTTAAAGTGAAATTTAAGTGTGAAAAACATCTCAACTCCGCACACAACCACCGACCATTTAAATAGAGCTGCTAAAATGGGGAGTACCTGGAGGTCTAAGGGGGGTAACTTTACTAAGTGGTAACTTAGTAAAATATTTATTGTTCAGCCATACAGATCATTAAATAGGTGAGGTTAGACAAATTAGAGTAAAATGTTTTTTATTAATGCCAAATAAAATATCCAGCATAAATTATATTTGTTAGGTATACATTAATCATTTGCATATTTAACTTTACACTCATATTTAGTTTTATCATCCCAGCTGCCCGCTCCTGCAATGAGCTTTCAAAATGTGTCTCGTGCCGCTCTGTTTTGCGTCGGGTTGGAGGGCAGGGCTCTAGTGGACAGTCTATGAAACTCTTTATGATTTGGATAAGCAACAAAGATTTTATTTAACTCAGTTAGGAACTGGTCACCAACCTAAAGACTGCAGGACTGATTCCCACTCAGAACAAGTTCTGTTGTTAAACAAGGCACTTGACCCATTAGCGCCTTGTTTCTGCTAGTTTGCCCCAGGGCGTCTGTGGCCACCACTGAGTATGAAGGGAATAAATTACATTATTATTATCAATATTATGACATACAAGATGCTTAAAGGGCCTGTACCTGATTTTAATTTTTCTCCATGGAGCTCAACAGTGATGGCCTGCTCCACTTCCAGGAGCACATTTTCCATTCATTCTTCACAATTTTTGAAAAATTCTGACAAAAATAGTTCAAAGGCTAACCTAAGGGAAGCTAACCAGCTACATTTTAACTAATATCCATAGTGCAGTTGTTATAAATCTAAAAAGCACATTTTAAAAGCAAGATTCAGGGAAATGTTTGAATAACTTGAAGCTTTCTAAAGTTTAATTCAGCAGATTTGAAATCAACTTACAGGACTTGTGGTCAGTAGATACCATGTAGCTGATTAGGCTTGAGCAAACTTTTAATATGAAATGAATATTTTCCTTAAGAAAGCCTATGGGAAAAAAGAATGAGAAATGTACTTCTGGAACCAGCGTGTGGGCGGTCACTGTGGAGCTCTGGACATTCTGTGCTGTAAATTCTGAAAATAAAGAAAAAGTGGGCGGAGACTGATGAGAACAGTGTGGAAACAACTGCATGACACCTCCCCAGATCCCAGTCATATTCTTTCCTCTAAAATCAGATACAGCCTCTTTAAGTTTCCTTCCTGCTGCTGTCAGAGGTACAGTGAACACATGTATACCTGGGTACCTGTCTACCTGTATGTGTGTACCTGTACATGTGCCACCCACCTGGAGTACTCATGTGCAGTCCTGTAATCAATCCTCCCTGTATAATTCACATATGGGACTTTATTGCTGTTTCTCCTGCATATCTGCTGCACTACACACAATCATATAGACGCACACTCCACTGGTTGTGTGTCTTTAATTGCACACTGTTTTAATTTATGATAAAAAATAATTATTATTTATCAGTTTTTGCCACTGGCACCTCAATGTGGCAACTGGAATTCCCAGCGGTCTCCCATACAAGTACTAACCAGGCTTGGCCCTGCTTAGCTTCTGAGATCTAACAAGATCAGGCCTTACCAAGACAGTATGGCCACAATCATCATAATAATAAGCTCAAAGACTAAAGGCAGTAACAGTGTCCACTGTCTTGCTTTTGCAGAACTCCTTATTTTTGCCACATGATACAAAGGCAGAGTACAGTAACTGCCAAATAAGGGTCAAAGGGTAATTTTGAGCTCAATATTTTTCATGATATTTATTCACATGAGAAAGCAGGTCTCAAATACCCCCAAATGACATTAACTAATTTTTGACCAAACAGGATGTTATGTTATGTTATGTTATGCTGTTCTTGAAGTTTGTGTTGCAGCGCTGTAATTTCCCCATTGTGTGACAAATAAAGATGTATCTTACCTTAAGAGTATTATAGCAGACCTTGGTAACAATTGAAGCTGATACTTAAAGGGATTTAAAAGGGGATTATTTACTATTAACATAACATATGCATATTCATAACATACCATGTTCCCTTTTATGCTTTAGAATATGCTATAATCACACAAAACAACATATTAAATTGTTTTATAAGTTGTTTAGTTTTGTATCATGTTTTCCTGTATTTTCCTGTGGGAGCATGGGTGACATAGGGTTGTGGGCGAAGTCTTGTACAGAATAATATAGCTAACCATAAGAAGGGTTTGAATAGGACTTTGGAGAGATCACTAACATGGATGACATCTGAAACCTCAACATTATAACACGGTAGAAAGATAAAGAAACGTGATTTTTGCATAATACTCCCTCTTTAAAACTTTTTCAACCTATAGCACAGTAAGTATCTCCCACTGACAAAGATCAACTATAATATAAAGTGTGTGTGTGTGCGTCCAATGCACTGGTGTCTTTCACACACAGAGACATGACACTGAGGAGTCAGGCTCAGCTCACTGTGGGAGATAAGCTCTGAAACAACATCAGATTCAAATTGATTAAAAAAATGAATTAAAACCACAATCTTAATAGTGGTAGTGTTTTAACATCTCAATACATGTATACTAAAAAGCAGTAGTAGCAATAGTAGTAGTAGTAGTAGTAGTAGTAGCAGCAGGAGTAGTAATTTCTTGTTGTAACCAACAAAGTGGAAGTGGGTGTGCGGGATGCAGTAGTAGTTGTATAGGGTTGCCACTTCAGTTCTCGCTACTAGTAATAGTATGTATACATTTCGAACCAAGTCTAGATTCCTGCTTTTCTGTGCTAAAAACAGGATACCCCTGTTGTTGTGTCATTTGGCAAGACACTCCATTATATTAATTAACTGAATTAAACCAGTGTGCATTAAAGACAAAACCAGGTCAAAGGGCATATCATATCACTGGGTGAAGTGCCTTGTTCAAGACTGCAAGATTTGAACCACTAACCGTATCCTTCAACGTTACAGCACCCTACATGTGTAGAATTAAGCTTTACTTTAAGGGTGAAACCCTTTCCTCCCGTCCCCTCCCCCAGTGAGCACAGCCAGTGGGGGGCGGTAGAGGCAACTTCCCTGTCATTAGTCACGTTCATGCTGGAGCGGCTGACGCATACGTTTGGAAATCAAAATAGTCTAATGATCATTTAACAGAACGATGTAGTTGTGTGAAAGAGATACGATGACCATGACTTTTCCAAAACTTTCATTGACTTCATCACTTTTGACCCTTTCCAGGTCTGGAAAATGACATTTTCAATTTGACCATAGGAACCCTGCATATTATGCATTATTTGTATTGTATTGCAGTTCATGCATTAGAAGATCTCAAATTAACTAATGCTTATACAGCAAAAAGATCAGGTTAAAGCTTAAAGAGCAAAACATTTTTCAAATCCCTATTTGGATTTAGCAGTGGGAGTTACCAGGGGAGAAAAACTTAAACCAGCTCATAAGCAACATGCAGCATACAGCTGTAATGTACTTGACCTGGTAACAGAAATGCTCAGAACCAGTTTGGTTCACACAGTGTATTTTCATGTGTATTATCTGTGTATTTTTAGTGTATGTACAGGCCTGATCAAACGTGTGTCCTTAAATGGAAAGGACAACAAAAAATGCAAGTGTTACCCGATGTTGCAGTGAGCTGCTGTGAGCACCCAGGACTCGTGAATGAGCGCCCCTCCACAGAAGTGCTGCCCAGAGGAGGTCTGGAGGGACACGATGTACGAGACAGAGTGAGGAGCAGCCAGAGAGCCACCCAGGATACGCTGTAAACGAATCCGAGGAGAACCTGGCAACGGGCAGACAAATATTATTGTTCTACTCAAAATGTGTGTAAAATCCTTCAGTCGTCCAGGTAGAATTCAGTTCTGAACTGAAGGAGCAGCTTGGATGAGCTGCAACATGTTTTCAACCAAAGTAAACTTTGTCCAGTTGACAAATTGACTTTCTCTTTTGTCATCATTATTACACAAAATTATTATATTTTTATGATTTCAAAGGGTGATAAGTTAGGAACTTTACAGAAACATCAGAAACAGCTCCATTGATTTCCTGTTCAAAAGTGCACAAGCATATTTTACCATAATGACATAACAGTTAGAACCCTGTATGGCGTACTGACTTAAAAAAAAAAAAAAAATTATAATAAAGTAAGAACAGATAAATGGGCGGAAATAGGGGGTATGTGAACACATACATTTACTGAGTAACACCTTTACAGTGTTCAAACTGTTGCACAGGCTTGTCCTTTTGTTCAAACAAGTTTGAAAATTCCCAATTCCCATGGAGACAATTATTTTTATTCATTTCTCAGAACCCATTTTAGGCCCTTTATGACTCTCTGATGGCTTTCCTTTTGTAGCATTTACCCACAAATAATCTGTTCTTTGAATAACTAAGTCTGGAAACAGGGTGTTTTCTGAGCTTTTAACCATGTTATATTTACTTTCCCTCTCACCGATCCTCTGAAGTTGCATTTAGACTGACTTGTGCATGTTTGATTCATCTTTATTCTGCTGTACTCAAGACGTCATTGCTCTGATCTATCCCTGTCACGCCCTCTGTGACGTACACACTTCTTTCTACAGTTTTATTTTTTTAATCACACAGGATTCATTAGTGTGATGTGCAGGTATCCATGAGGGGCTCACTTTTCTTTTCTTTTAAGAAATCATTTTAGATATAATAATAACATCCAAAGTGGACCTATTATGCAACATTTAAACCATAATATAGTTATTTCCCCTTCTCAGCTCCTCTCAAAGTTGTATTTACAGAGACAGAGACGATGCTGAAATTTGAGAGTGTTTGTTTCATATGGGTAGGTCCAGTAATTACACAGATATGAACTATAAACCAGGTCAGCAAATCTGCATCTGACACTTTCACAGCAAACTCCACCTGAGAGCTCCCATCTGTCCTATGGCTCACTTTAATTGTTTAGTTGAGCTGTTAAGTGGTGAAGTCACTTCTGAGGCCAAGCATAAACTTCACAGTGGATTTCTAGCTTTTTTGTCTGAAATAAGAGACATTTACTTTTTAAATGTGTATATGTAACCACAAATTGTATCAAATATGTAAGTCGTTTAGCAATAATCATAGGATTACCAGTGTGTATATATATTCCTAACTGTTGATCACCGCTAACATGAGCTTAGTCTAGTCCGGCTTCTTCCCTCGTCCTGCCTCGTGCACTTTCTGTCACGTTTGGCAGGAAGGCAGAAGTGACATCACAGTAAACAGCTCCACGGGGAGTCTACAGTGTTGTGATGTCTTGTGAACACAGCCTATTCTTCAGCGTGATGAG
This sequence comes from Scartelaos histophorus, assembly GCA_000787155.1. NCBI lineage: Eukaryota > Metazoa > Chordata > Actinopteri > Gobiiformes > Gobiidae > Scartelaos > Scartelaos histophorus. The sequence continues at coordinate 2,294 of JACN01143365.1, read as the reverse complement.
TGTGTTAGTGATAAACGCATTCTGAACAGCATCATATGAAGCCCTTTATTCCTCCACATGAATCAGAGTCAGTCCTTTTGAGTCTTTAGGTGTGAATCTGTGCGCAGAGCACATCCCTGAACAAAAGAGCTGCTCTGACTCCACATCATCCCAAAGGACCTCACCAGGCTGGGCATTCCCCTGTGCTGCTTCACTGACCTACAAGAACACTGCACTTCTGCCCGGGACCAGCAGGGCTCTGGGAGCACTCTTAACCTGCAATACTCAAAGCCATCTAGAGTTCAGACTAATACTTCAAGCTGAAAGTATGAAAACTCTCTTTTCTCAAATGCACAAAGCACTTCCCTCTTCCTGTTTTTTAAAACTCTAAATATTTGTATATCTGTATTTTCGCTCAAATAGGACTAACGGGGCTGCCTCTGACAGTGTGGAGTGCTTTGCTTCATTTGGGTGCTTCATTTTTGGCTCCCTCACAAACCAGTGTTTCGACTGGACAGACTCTTGAGGTCTGAGCCTAAATCCAGACACAGGAGGGCTACAGGCTTTTGTTTGTGAACTACAGAATATAGCGGGGATTATAGTGCTGTGCAAAATATGACAGGATAGACTTCTTATTTCAATAAAATAATAATATTGTTCAAATACTGATGCTTATTTGGCCCTAGCCTCAGTTTACAGTAGCACACGTACCACATGACACATGAGTAAAGAGGTCAGAGCCCCAGCTACAGATCCGAGAGCAGTTTTTAAGACAACTGAAGGATTTCGAGCTGAGAAAACATTTATGATCTGAAAATATTTAGCAATGGAGCGGCCATTTGAAGAATAGAAACAACTGGACTGAAAGTGTGAGAGACCAAGTTTGAGACCAAGTTTGAATCATGAATAATTTGACATGATTAAAAAAAATCAAAACAAATAAATTTGTACTTACATTTGATGATTGAGAAAACAGTCCAATGGAGAAGGATCGCTTGTAGAATCTTCATTGTGAGATTTTGCTAGCTTAGTGCTTTCGAAAAATGTGTCTACCAGATCTGCATCTATCTCACCTTAGTGCTGCCTTTTCTATGGTTAACCCTCTCCAAAATCCACCCCTTACAGGAAGATTAGGTCACTATGGCGGGGCATCTTTGTTTCATTTGCTCTGAAAGGAACACCGCACACTGACGGAGAAGGAGGATATAGAGAAGTGACCTTCAAAAATGACACAAAATGAGTGTGAATGAATTTGAACAAAGGAATAATGGGAAGTGAAGAGACAGGCCGTCACAAACACACTTTACTGTACAGTGTTACAAGTCTGACACCTCAACTTTGCTACTTAAGAAAAAGGTTGTGCTTTTTCTGGTATTTCATATTATATTGGTCTATGACAGTTTAAAAATCAAGAGGCCTACTGAATTCCTGTTCAAAATGCTTTAAGTACAGAGAAGTAGGTGGAGGCAGAGTAGCCTCAAATGCAGACTTTACTCATTACTCAGACATGCATCTCTTCAAATACAACTGTGAACTCTGGTGATGTGAGATGATACTGTATGCTCCCTTTAAAGTGCATCCACGTTTTCATGTTTGCCTGTTGTACTTGTGCTCTTCAGCTAGTGCCACACAAACACATACAAGTTAAACATATGTCACCTTCTGGTCACCTGGGGACTTTTGAGCAATTTTTAATTTAAACATCAATATTTCTGGCTGTACCGAGATCAGTCTCATGAAACTTTCTATAGTTTCATATAATTAATCAAATTTTAAAATGCCACCATTATCTTTGATGTCACATGTTCAGTTCAAAGGTTAGAACAGAAGGGTACCATTATTTTAATTGCCATAAAATCCACATAGATAAGAATTTTTTTCTACTTTCAAAACTTAGATCTCTTTATCTATGTCTGTTTTACTCACACATGTAAACTTTATATATTTGATGCCTATTTTTTTTTTATATTATTTTGCCATCAAAGTACACCAGAAGTAAGCTGTGAACTATATATATATATATATATATATATAAATGGTGGGCATAGATAAATTTTTAAAATTTAGATTAATCTCACTGCCATTTAAAAATGAAACTAGATTAATCTAAATTAACGCCATGTTGTCACCCACAGTGTTCAGCGTTTACTTTTTACAGAAACAAAATTTAAAACCGCATGGCTAATTTGCATGCTGAAAAAAAACAGGTTGCTCGTTTTGCGCTGATGCGGTCAGCTTCTGTGGAACTAAAGGACATGACTCAATGGATTGTCTGTGCTCTTTCTGTTGCAGAGGGAGGTGTTGCTCATGGTGAG
>JACN01103147.1:0-11903 GCA_000787155.1 Scartelaos histophorus | reverse complement strand
TCTCTCTCTCTCTCACACACACTCTCCCTTTCTCTCTCTCTCTCTCATACACACACTCTCTCTCTCTCTTTTTCTCTCTCTCTCTCTCACACACTCTCTCCCTTTCTCTCTCTCTCTCTCACACACTCTCTCCCTTTCTCTCTCTCTCTCTCACACACTCTCTCCCTTTCTCTCTCTCTCTCTCACACACTCTCTCCCTTTCTCTCACACTCACTCTCTCCCTTTCGCTCTCTCTCTCTCTCTCTTCTTCTCCCTCTATCTCTCCGTCACTCCTTCTATTTCTCTCTCTTTCTTTCGACATCAGCAGTATCCCATTCCACCTTCAAAACAAAACTAAAAATTACACTATTCTTTTATTCTTTTAAACTCTTTTTAAAAAAATTAGTCAACTATTATTGTCAGAGCAAAGAAGACATCCATTTCTTGCTCTTCATTTCTTTTACATTCACAAATTCTCAAAAGCTCAAGATCGACCAACCGGGGAAATTATATATGTTTGTTATGCACATCTAGAAGCAATCTGCTACATTCAAAGAGACGCCGCGCTTTTCTCACCGAACCAATCGCGCGATGTTTCTGCTGCCAAACTCCAACAGAAGTGCGGGTGTGTTCACAAGTAGAACCGTGCATCACTTACAGTTACACGGTGAAACATCCGCCACAACTTTGTTTTTTAGCCTCACCTAGCCAACAAAGTTTTACCGAAAGTTACCAGACGTTCCTTTAAAGTGACTCACAGTGCTGAAGATAGGTTCGATTTTGCACGTCACAAGAGTTAACACAAGTATGGAGTTTGAACTAGAAAGATGAGACACAGATAAATGACCAACTACTCTGTAAACCAGGGCCACAGATCGTCTCAAATAAAATATAAAAACACCAGATTGACGCTCTCTGTGTCACTCTGACTTTTGAGTGCGTGAGTAATGACGTCTTGAATATATAAACACACGCGCACGAATCACTCCAAATACAACCTTGAGTGGGTAATTGAGAGGGAAACAACTACAATACGGTTAAAAGCTCTGGAAAGCCAAATTTGCATTATAGTTACGCTTTAAAACAAGTATAAAAGGTAAACAAAATATAATAAAAGTAGAAGAACAACGAGAAAATCAATCTAAACTAGTCAAAACAATACAGTTGTAACTCACTGGTGGGTTACGGTGTACAGTGGTACAGTGGTCCCTTGTTTATTGCGGGGGACATCCGCAAAGTTGTCAGCTTTATTTTTTACAATTATTATATATGTTTTAAGGCTGTAAAACCCGTCATCACACACTTAATTCACTTTTCTCAGACAGAAACTTTGTCCTAGCGACCAACTTGTGCCCTTCTGGTCGCCAAGTCTGACTGTGGCTGAATGGTGGGGGAAAAGTCTAGGGCTGATTTTTTGGTCCCAGTTCACCTCTGCTGCAAACATACAGCTCTTAAGAATCCCACTGCTAGAATCGAACATTTATTTACATTTGGCTGAATGCATTCTGTACTGTACAGGAGTCCCTGCACGAAGGAGACTGACGGACAGTGTCTATAGTCCCTTAGCCAATTAAGAGGCAGAACAGAATGTGCAGGTTCTCATTTAACCAATCAGGACGTAGAACACAATGCACATTCATGCATGGTTACAACAAATTGCATGAAAAAAAAAAAAAAATTGCAGAAAATCTGAAACAGCAAGGCCACGAAAGGTAAACCGCATTATAATGAGAGAAGACTGTATTGCCCAAAGACACAAGAGCAGTATAGAAAGCACGCACAACATAAACACAGTTGCAGGTAGCCAGGTCATGGAGGCAGCAGTCGAAACCACGACCGCTCATCCCCTTACAGCTTTTATTTCCATGGAGCTGGTTGTGTCACTCTAAACTGAGCTGGTCACATTCTCAGTCTGGGATGACTCTTAGTGAATGTGATCAAAAAACATCGAACTCATGATGATTACTTGAATCTGATTGGTGAAAGCATCAAGCAACAAGACAAAAAATTGATTATTCTGAGTGGGTTTCCATCTCCACAGGCCTCATTCTCTGAGAGCCTTGTTTTCATGTAAATCTTCGCACAGGCATAAAACTGATCTATCTCCATACTGAATGCTTCAATGTAGAGTGGTGACGTGCCTCACTGCTCCTTTAAAATCATACACTACTATTATAATGCAACATAAAATCACTATTGACTTAAGTGGCACTATGATCCCCTGCTGTCCTGGGATTAACCACAGTGGTGCGAGGACAAAATGAAATATGAAAAGCCTTTTTTGTGACCCTCTAAAGAGCTCCTATTCCACGGCAAATTAAAAAGCCATTACAAAGATTACATGGCAGCAAACAATGTCAGACAGATTAACATTTGGACAGTGTCCGAGGGAGACGCGCAGAGGTCGTAATGAGCCCGACGTGGCCATAGCTCAGATTATCATACCAATATGATTGTCTCCTTTTATTCTGTGGAGGAGTGCTTTAAATCCACAGGGTCAGGTGAAGCACAATGAAACGTGGACTAATAGAATATGTGAGTGGAGCTTTATCTGAGTGAGACAGACGAGGTTAAGTACGATGAGTCAAAGGGATTGGGGTAAAGTCTTGTGGAAATTTCGACAAATCCGTAAAAAGTTGAGGTATCTGGATAATGGCAATGTGAGAAGAAAATTCACAATATTCAAAGGTGGAGAGGGGTAACTACTCTGCTAGTTTACGGGATTCTGAAAAATTAGCTGGATCAGGTATCGGCTTCCAAATATCGATTCAGCAGATGGTTGGGCATAAAATGTGAATAATAAAACTTTCTTGTGGGATAAATAACAGCCACATAACGCATTTGGTTCAGAAATAATAAGAAGAGCATGAGGAGACTCGACTTCCTGAGAAAGTTCAGGTCTTTCGATGTCCGCAGTTACGGGAGATGTTCTTCCAGTTTGCGTCCTGTACTTCTCTGTGGTTTTGCTGGTGGAGCAAGGCCTGTAAAAAGGACATTGGCGGATTAACAAACCGATCCGTGAAGCTGGTCACGTGATCTCTGTGAGCTGGAGACATTTGTCACAGTGCTCCTCTCCACATGGACACTTCTGCTCACCCACTGTACTTCTTGGAATGATTTGTGCATGTTTGAAAAATCACTGATTTTCAAAAAGCCATATTGCCGATCTCCCACTGCTCTTTGCTCGCTTTCCAATGTTTTTTTCTGAATTGATGACACTCGTAGAATCTGGTACTCGCCTCTGTGATCATCAGATGTTCCTCAAAGTTGCACACTCTTCTTCTTACTCTTACATCGACAACTGCTCCCATTGGGCACCTCAGTTTTCTAACAGTCAGCCCAGCCGGCATATTTATTATGAAGTCATTTTAGATGGAATTTAAACTGTACAAATGATAACACGATCCACGGGTGTTGGAGATTATAACTAAGAGCAAACACGAAATGTAGAAAAATGTAGAAACAGGTAAGGTGCTCAACAAAGACTAGACCACAATAGAATGAAATTGTAAAGAGAGACTTGCAAAACTTGAATATACAAGTAAAAAATGCAGTCAAAACTCAGTGTGAGGCTCTTACGGTGTGAGAAGAAAAGTCCTTTATTGTGACATGCACAGCCATTGTGTCCACATCACAATAAAGTCCTTTTACTCTCAAGTTTTGCAAGTCTCTTTGTACTTTTCCACAGCACATTTTCCTCTGCTTTATCCGGGGGAGCAGTCTGAGCGGGAACTCCCAGACATGCCTCACCCTAGAAACCTCCTCCGGCGTGTCCCAGGGGTCCCGGGGGGCTCCCAGGACATGCCCAGAACCCCTCCCCAGGGAGAGGTCCAGGAGGCTCCCAGAACAGCTGCCCCAAACACCTCAGCTGGCTCCTTTCCATGCTCACAAGCGACTACTACTTTTTTTACTCTTTTCTGTGGAGTTGGCACATTTTGCTTGGAGTTTAGAGACATATTGCTATTAAAGTTTGTAAGTTATGACACCCCGTTGATACAGTGTGTTATCATTTGCACATTTTAAATAGCAAAATATTCCTCTGAAACGACTTCTGCGTTAGAAAACAGTCGTGTCCAGAGAGATTTTTTGTACCGAAATGACTATGCGACACTCCGAAATCCTACATGGATCACCGATTTAAAACACTGACTGTATATCGCTGGTGTGTAGGGGTTGATCAGAGTAATGACGTCTTGAATTCATAAACACACATGCACGAATCACTCTAAATACAACCTTTAGAGGGTAAATGTGAAGGGAACAACTATAATACAGTTAAAAGCTCAGAAAAGTCAAATTTGCATTACAGTTCTGCTTTAAAACAAGTATAAAAGGGTAAAAAATGATGAGAAAAGAAGAAAAATCAAGAAAATCTATCTAAACTAGTCAAAACAATACAATTCTAACTCACTGGGTGGGTTATGGTGTCTTGCCCAAGGGCGCAACAGCCGGGTCATGGAGGCAGCAGTCAAAATTGCCACTGCTCATCCCCTCACAGCTTTTTTCCCGTGGTTTTGGCACATTTCACTCGCAGTTTAACATGAGATCAACTTTTGTGGACGTTGCGTAAACTGTTGATAGATGAAAATGGTTGGTTCTTTCTTAATTGCATATTTCCCTTGTTTGTCATTTGTCTTTCTGCAAATGCGCTGGAGTCGGGAGCCAAAAACATTTGATTTTACATCTGCTTGTTCTCATTACAGGGTTTCACATTCCTTCCATGGCCTTCACAGCTGCCACATGAAAAATCACTTGTCCCCCTGATACAGTTCTATGCTAATGTGACTCTCTGTTGTGTTTGCTCGGTTTTGGATTGGAAAATCTCTGGCCTTAAGACTCAAGTTCAAGGACAGTTAAATACAATATATTTTTGAGCCACTGGAATCATTCTCCTGATAGTGGATAGAAGAGCCATAAACACGATGAGACAGCAATGCATATTATGTGTATCGGGAGTGACATAAAGCACAAGCTACATCTTCATTTGCCTAAAAAAGCACGAACAAAGACTTCAAGGTTCTATATCACGCTACATTGACTCAGACCTGGAGTTGTGTGTTTTCTTTCACATGTTTGAGTAATTCTATTACAGGGTTTCACATTCCTTCCATGGCCTTCACAGCTGCCACATGAAAAATCACTTGTCCCCCTGATACAGTTCTATGCTAATGTGACTCTCTGTTGTGTTTGCTCGGTTTTGGATTGGAAAATCTCTGGCCTTAAGACTCAAGTTCAAGGACAGTTAAATACAATATATTTTTGAGCCACTGGAATCATTCTCCTGACAGTGGATAGAAGAGCCATAAACACGACGAGACAGCAATGCATATTATGTGTATCGGGAGTGACATAAAGCACAAGCTACATCTTCATTTGCCTAAAAAAGCACGAACAAAGACTTCAAGGTTCTATATCACGCTACATTGACTCAGACCTGGAGTTGTGTGTTTTCTTTCACATGTTTGAGTAATTCTTTATTATTAGTCTGTCTACATCTTCAAAGCTCAAATGCTGTTCCACCCTGTGATGTCATGAAGCTGTAGTTTTCAAGTTAGAGCTTAACTTTTTCCTTTTGTTTGGTAAAGATTGACAATTCCAAGGTTGAAATTGTCCAAATGATTCTAGCAGAGGTGTGTTTAAAAGTACAGTGGGGCACTTCCTGTATTACCACATGACATCATGAGGTGGAAAAGAGTATTTTCTCATCTTAAATATAAGCGATCTGTGTGTTAAACATGTGTGAATGAACCAAACACGACTCCATGTATGTTTCTTCTCAGTTTTCTCAGGATCTGAACAGACCATGTCTCATAAAAGCTCAGAGCCTCCAGAGTCTGGCCCCTGAGCTGCAGAGGCTGCACTAGCACTGCCTCGTGATCAGCTGCAGGGTTTAGATAGATTAGATTTAGACTACTCAGATTTCAGTTGAAACTGACGATCCACATGAGAGACTCACGTTGGCTCATTCTGATTTCTAGTTTACCAAATTATAGCATAAACAGTTTGGTCATCATGTCCAATGTTTGTGTAATTAAGAATAAATTAGCATTAGAAATGTTCACTGACAGCCTTATTTGAACATGTTTCTATCTGGAGACACAGTTAGGTTGGTTTATGGAGTTTAAAATGAAAATCTTATAAGTCTTTTAAATGTAGTTTTTATAGATTCTTACCAAAACTTGTGCAGAAATGTATATTTTTTCCGCCCGCTTAATAGTGAAGGAAACACAGACCACTCTCCTTTGCTTCATTTCTGAACACACAGCCAAAATGAAATGACTATTAACAACATTTTTGCAGTCCTCATATTTTGACAACAAGCCAGTAATGATTATTTTGACAATTACATCCAAGTGCTCCCAGTGGCTTTTTCCATTTGTTTACCAGAAGCTGACAGTTTCCATCATTAGAACATCCAAGTTAGAAAAACAACAATAAAATGTGTCACCTTTATTCACACTAGTCTTCATCTTCTTCTTCTTCTTCTTCTTCTTCTTCTTCTTCTTTTCCTTCTTCTTCTTCTTCTTCTTTTCCTTCTCCTCATTCTTCTTTTTTCCTCATTCTTCTTCTGTGTCTTCCTCTTCTTCTTCTCCTTCTCCTGCTTTTCATTCTTCTTTTTTTCTCCTCTTCCTTCTTTTTCTCCTTCTTCTCCTCCTTCTTTTACATTCGTCTCCTCTTCTTGATTCTTCTACTTCTTCACCTCCTTCTATTTCTTCTTCTTCTCCTTCTCCTCCTTCTTCTGGTCTCTTTCTTTTCCTTGTCCTTCTTCTCCTTCCTTTCCTCCTTCTCCTACTTCATTCTTCTTCTTCTCGTTCTTTTCGTTCTTCTTCTCCTTGGCCTTCTCCTCCTTCTTTTCTTTCTCCTCCTTTTCCTCCTTCTCCTCCTCCTTCTTCTTTTTCTTCTCCTCCTCCTTGTTCTTTTTTATTCTCCTCCTTCCTCTATTTCTCCTTCTTCTCCTTCTCCTCCTTCTTCTGGTCTCTTTCTTCTCCTTGTCCTTCTCCTTCCTTTCCTCCTTCTTCATTTTTCTTCTCGTCCTTTTCCTTCTTCTTCTTCTTCTCCTTGTCCTTCTTCTTCTTCTCCTTCTTCCTTCTTGTTTTTCTTCTCATCCTTTTTCTCCTTCTTCTCCTCCTTTTACATTCTTCTCCTCTTCTTGATTCTTCTACTTCTTCACTTCCTTCTATTTCTTCTCCTTCTCCTTCTTCTGGTCTCTTCCTTTTCCTTGTCCTTCTCCTTCTTCTTCTTCCTTTCCTCCTTCTTCATTTTTCTTCTCGTCCTTTTCCTTCTTCTTCTCCTTCTTCTCCTTGTCCTTCTTCTTCTTCTCCTTCTTCATTCTTGTTTTTCTTCTCATCCTTTTCCTCCTTCTTCTCCTCCTCCTTCATTCTTCTTCTTGTCCTTTTCCTTCTTCTTCTCCTTCTTCTCCTTGTCCTTCTTCTCCTACTCCTCCTTCTTCTTTTTCTTATCCTTCTCCTCCTCCTTCATTCTTCTTCTCGTCATCTTCCTTCTTCTGCTCCTTCTTCTTCTTGTCCTTCTTCTTCTTCTCCTCCTTCTTCTTTTTCTTATCCTTCTCCTCCTCCTTGTTCTTCTTTTTTCTCCTCTTTCTTCTTCTCCTTGGCCTTCTCCTCCTCCTTCTTCTTTTTCTTCTCCTCCTTCTTCTCTTTCTCCTCCTTCTCCTCCTCCTTGTTCTTCTTTATTCTCCTCCTTCTTCTATTTCTCCTTCTTCTCCTTCTCCTCCTTCTTCTGGTCTCTTTCTTCTCCTTGTCCTTCTCCTCCTTCTTCATTCTTCTTTTCATCCTTTTCCTTCTCCTCCTCCTTGTTCTTCTTTTTCTTCTCTTCTCCACCTCCTCCTCCTTTCCCCCCTCCTTCTTCTTCTTCTCTTGCTTCTCCTTGTCCTTCTCCTCCTCCTCCTCCTTCTCCACCTTTCTCATTCTCCTCCTCCTCCTTCTTGCAGAGAACTACCAGTACACAGTGGCGGAGTCATTGCCGGTGCAGTCGGTTGTTGCTCGGATCAAAGCGGCGGACGCAGACATCGGGTCCAACGCCGAGATGGACTACAGGATCATGGATGGGGACGGGCCGGGCCAGTTCAACATCACCACGGACGAGGACACCCAGGACGGGGTCATCCTGCTGCTCCGGGTGAGGGGGAGTCATTCTGCGTTGCCAGGTTTTCAAAAACAAGCAGTTCAACATCCCCACGAACGAGGACTCCCAGGACGGGGTCATTCTGCTGCTCGGGGTAAAGGGTAAAGGCAGATGAGGGCGGAAAGGGAGATGATAAAGAGGGTAAAGGGGAGAGGAGGGGAGATTCTGTGTTGCCAGATTTTCAAAGCGCAACAAGCAACTCAGACTTTGAATAAAAAAGCCCAAAACAAACAGCCAGATCCCTGATAAAATAAGCCCCCCAAAAAGCAACTTAGTATTAAACTTTTTACTTTAAAAATAGTTTAATATTAATAATGTGGTTGTTTTTATTGCATTATTTTCAAATAGCAAAAAGGCTTTAATAGAAACCTAAAACAAACGATTAAAGCCCCATTAAAGCCCCACTAAAATAAGCCCCAAATATTGACTCTTTTTTTGTTATTTTTATTGCATTCTCACTGTTAATGGGCTTGCATCTCCACAAACCTGACTCTAACTTTCAAGATGCCAAGTTCAGAAAGTTACATACTGTAGCTTTAGATGCATATAATCACTGAACAATAGATGCGTTCAAAAATGATTCAAAATGACAATATTTATTACTGCTAATGTCATTACTATAGGAACAGTTCTTATTTTTCTTATTCTGCTAATGTCATTACTATAGGAACAGTTTTGTTTCATTTGCACAGACACGTTTAACACTCTGCTCCACCTTGTGATGTCATGTGGTAATACAGGAAGTGCTCCACTGTGTTTTTAAACTCCATGTACCTTCATTAGAATCATTTGGATAATTGAAAAGGTAGATAAAGGTTAAAATGTAGCTGAAAAAAAAAAACACTTCATGACATCACAAGGTAGAACAGAGCATTTTGAGCCTGACAGACTAATAAAAAAGACGACTCAAATGTGTGTGAATGAAACAAAACAGAACTCCATTTATGTTTTAAGGATACAACAATATTAAAAGACGACTCAAATGTGTGTGAATGAAACAAAACAGAACTCCATTTATGTTTTTAAGGATACAACAATATTATAACTGATTTAAAGCTAATTAACCCTAACACTATTTTTAAGTCACTTTTGTATCATATAAAACCTTAAAGTATAAACATTGTATTACAAACTTTAAATAATTGTTCATACCTTTAGACATGTAGATTGTTTGTTAAAAGTGCATTGTGTAACTTTTTGGTGGATGGAATGTTATTGGTTTGTCTAGAATTCTTATCCACTAACCCTAAGGTTGGCGGTTCGAATCCCACTCTCGACACTCTCGGTAGGTGTTCTAGCTCCCACAGATGAATACTGTTGTTGTGTCCTTGGGCAAGACACTTAACCCACCTCTCCCCTAGTGTCTGTGTACACTGGTGTATGAATGATACACCAGTTCCAGTGATTCCTTGTTGCATAGAAAAATGTGACCATTTACCATTTAGAAAGTTCCACAGTATCACATTAAACGTATTGATTTCCACGGAGTCAAACCCGCAGTGCCTTTAGGACAAGTTACAGATCAGATCCGTGGAGAGGTCAGGTCACTCACTGTAGGAATGCATGTTTTCAGTGTGGAAACAAGTTTGTGGTGGGCCTCCTATACCAAAAAAGTTACGCAGTGCACTTCGAATCATGATCCTCTTGAAAGACAGATTTTTTCCTGTACTGCTTGAAGAAAGTGTCGTCTAAAATCTAACAGTAGGTTTTGGAGTTAATTTTGCTTCCATCTTCAACCCGAAAAGATCGAACAAACTCTTTTTTAATAATACCAGAGCTTTGTCCCCATTACTGATCCAGCCATGGGTTCATCCATCTGGTCTTACAAACGTTGATATGATTCCAAATGTAAAAAAAAAGGTGTATTTACAGCAGCATATGTTGATCAGAGCATCCAATCTGAGAGAATTGCAATTACTGTAAAATTCTCTGTAATGGCTGCGCGTTCAAATGGAGCTTGTCTTGTTGGTTTGATAAACTGTCACTTTCCACAAAGAAGCAATGCTAATTGTTGCACAAAACAAAGCTAATGTTTATTAGCAACAGCTGTTTGCAATTTCTGGTCCTCGCCGCATCTTCAGAATCTTCCTCCTCTGGAAATTAGCAACAGTATTTGCTCAAAGTACACATAAAAGAGACATAATGAGGTGTGTGTATGATGAATTAGAGCCGTCACCTCACCGCAAGAAGGATTAGGGTTTGGCCAGTCGTGGTGGCTAATATAATCCAATGTAATATATTTGCATACTTTTTAAATGCAGAGTACAGCTTGAAGTAGTTTTCAGACATGATACTTTTGAGTAATCTTCGTAAAAGTTGTGGTTACTCTTCCTGCGACCGACAAAAGCTTTACGTGGTCAATATTAAATGGTTTGAACGTATAATATAATTTAGAAATACTGGATTTAATAATAATTTATAAGTTTTGTTCAATTACGTTAATTTGCATTAATTAGACTTTTTCGCACTTTCATTTAAGGTCTCCATATTACGCAATTTCTAGATCTATTGTAATCATGAAGACCTAGAGTTGTGTTTTGTTTCGTTCACGCAAGTTTAAGACACAAATGCAGCATGTTTAAATTTCAGGAAGTGCTCCAGTGTGTTTTGAACTCCATACACCTTCACTAAAATCTAAATCTAAAATCTAAATCTAAATCTAAATCTAAATCTAAATCTAAATCTAAATCTAAATCTAAATCTAAATCTAAATCTAAATCTAAATCTAAATCTAAATCTAAATCTAAATCTAAATCTAAATCTAAATCTAAATCTAAATCTAAATCTAAATCTAAATCTAAATCTAAATCTCTACTGGAAAACTACCACTGCATGACATCACAAGGTGGAGCAGAGCATTTGGAGCTTTGGAGTTTTATAGTAGGGCTACTTGACTACGTAGCACAACTTCAGGTCTGTTTTTGACGAGGTAATAACATTATAACATGGCTTAAAACACACAAGAGTCCATTTTGTGTAATATACGACCTTTAAGTATTAGTCGCGTACTTTCTTGGACCACTACTTTGTACTTCTACATATATATCAATATTTTTTTTAGAGTAACGACCCTCTTACTTGAGTAAATATTTCTTGCTATACTCTTTAACATAATATTACTCAAAGTGAAGTCAGCAGTTAGATTCTATAGTACAGTTGCTAACTACATAGTACATTACTTCATTAAATATAACTGAGTGAATATAACTGCAGTACAATCAGCCAGTACATGTGAAGTCTTGGATCGTACATGCTTATTAAACGTGGTTGGCGTGTGTTGATTTCTGCTTTGACTGTTCTCTATGGAAACAGCTATAAGGCCTAAAAATAATACAGTCAAAGGTGACCTGCTGTGTACATGTGCACTTTGAATGCCACGTTTTTCACTTAGCACCTGCCTCCACCGCCTTTGTTGCGTAAGTACAATTACACGCAAACATGCAATTGAATATTTTTGCTTATAGGAATAGAACCCTCTTATTAATGGGCAATGTAAGTTCAGAGAGTCTTTTTTTAATTCATTCAGTAACATACAGTCTCCATACTTTCAGAACATGTACATTTAACAAAGAAATAAAAGAAAACCTGTATCTCCAAAAAGATGGGTGAACGGGAGAGACGCATTTGTGTTTTTCACATTATTTTTGGACAGTAAAGCAGCTGGAATACATGCAAGATGAATTTAATGCCATCCTGTGGAACATTTCAGGCAAAGCAATAATATGTAAGCTGTGTTATACTGTTCTTTCCTCATTCCAAACAGACCTGGAGCTGTGTTTTGT
>KN499110.1:9653-25785 GCA_000787155.1 Scartelaos histophorus | reverse complement strand
GGGACTAATAAAGGCTGATCTTATCTTGTCATGTCATTTACAAGTAATTTTTTGGTTCCATTTTACAAGATGGGTGCAAAAATGTTATTGTACACATTCATTTAAAGGGCTGAAAAACAGAACGAGATAATTAAACAGTTTAGAGTGGTCTTATTCCTTACTTTCCTACCAATTATTTAGATTGATGAGTTTATAAGCACTTTTCAGAGTGGAGTTTTGCCATCACTGTAACAACAAGCAGCATGCTAAGAGCTAAACCTCCAGCCTAATTAGACACAAACAGTACACAGCAGCCTCATTTAGACACAAAGAAGTTGCCTTTATAAGATCCGCACTGGTAAATGTTTCTTATGTAATTTGAGAAAAAATATAATGGTCATCATACTGAGTGATGAACTTATAACTTCAGTTGTTATTGTGTCTCTGGTTTCATTTTCCTTTCTTTTTTCCCCTCTCGCTGTGCATCCCCCGGTCTCCATCATCCCATTCGGGGCCTTGGGGTGTTGGCTGTTTCCATCAGAGGTGCCACATGTCCCTTGCAGCGCTAAAGCACAAATGTCTGCAGGAACATTTAGTGTGACTCCTGCAGTGATCATCAGGTCTCTGGGCTGTGCATGGGGAGAGCACAGGGAGCTTTATCTGAGATGACAGGACTAGACTCCATCACCAGCAAATACACACTACAGCACTGAGCTCTGACAAGACAAGAGAGACTGGGCAGTAAAATGAAAAGATCTATAGATTACCATACAGCATGTGCTTTTCTTTGGAGGTGGACTATGTCACTTCTCTGATTAGGAGTTTTTCACATGCTTCTTTCAGTGTAGATGCAAAAAGTTGAGAAGAATATTTCACAAAATGCCGTTCCACTGTCCTATCTCCATGAAAAATAATATAAGTGGCACCACCATTTAGAGGTCACATCTGTGGAGAAGCGGCTCACAGTTAGCAAACATTGCCAAAAAAGTTAAGATGTTCTGAAATTGCAAGGAAAAGAAAAACACATATATAAGGATGAGAACTTCTCACATCAATTCCTCAAAACGGGTGCGTTGGAGAAGGGAGAGTCTGTGTCTTCTGTTATATTTTTGTATTTTTATCATTTTTTTATTATTATTAGCAATACGATTATTAATACTGTTTAATGATTGTCTTTGTATTTTGAATTATGTTGTGTTTTTGGGTTCACTGTGCCTTTATGACCTGCCACACCTTATTTAAGACGCCACCTGAGCTCTCACTCTCTATTTGTCTGATGAAGGCCTAGTGCCGAAACGTTGCATGTCCTAATAAATCTTCACAATTTGCAAGTAAGACGGTGTGCGGGATTTCTCTTTAAGAAAAAAAAACACAAAATGAAGCCTATGATGAAAATGATGGTTCACGATCTGGTTTAGTTTCTATAGATGTGTGAGACGCTTGGTTAAAACCACAAATCATCTCACGTGTTGCAACTCTTTATGGTAAGATTAAAGTTTAATTCAAGTAACAGAGCTTCAGATAGAGAAATACCTTAAGTTCACATCACAGCCCCAGGAAAAATTGATGACATCAGGTGTAAAGTGCCAGTAGATGTTAAATGTCATCCATAACATTCCCCGTACATGGTGCATGTTTAACCTTTAAAAAAGTCTAACGTTCCAAAGCCAAGTACTAACCAACACCCAGAGGAAACTATGCAAATTGCAGAATATTCTCATGTTTAGGGAACTGAACGAAATA
Organism: Scartelaos histophorus; assembly: GCA_000787155.1. Lineage (NCBI taxonomy): Eukaryota > Metazoa > Chordata > Actinopteri > Gobiiformes > Gobiidae > Scartelaos > Scartelaos histophorus. The sequence goes on along the minus strand of KN499110.1, from coordinate 24,063 downwards.
CCTTCTTGATGTGTGTAGGAATGCTTCCCCCTGCACCACACAGTTAAACCAGTGCGTTTTTTTTGTCGTTTATTGATCTTCTTGGCTTAATTATCTGCGCATCCCTTGTTTAGCTTTGCATTTGGCTAAGGTGGCTAAACAGACTTGGATCGGACTTGGGTTTTCACAAGAAGCCCAGGCTGCCCAGGCTGTCGTCTCAAAAGGGGGATTGTGTTTCCAGGACAAAGATCTGTCCCATAAAACGGTCTAGACGCACTCAAGTCTCATTTTCTATGGCTTCAGCGCACAGACGATGTTTTAGAAGGTTTCCATGGTGGACATATTAATAGCCTTTCTCTGGCCAGGATCTAGCAAAAATTCTAAATGAGATGTCTTTGGGGAAATTATTTGGCCTGCATTAACCTTATGTTCCCAAATCTTGTGATAGAAGAAAATAGAGCCATTCAGATAATTGTGTTTTTGTCTTGCTATTTGTTCGCTGTGTTTTATTACTGTTGTTTATTGTTTGGCATGAAATGAACTTTGGGACGGTGGCCCCAGACAACAGCACAGAGGAACTGCTGAGCCTAATGCTGCACTGTGGGGACGGCGAAGTCATTTCACTCCAATAGAGCACTTAATAGCTTTGGCTGATGCAGAGTTTGTGAATCCATCAGTCAGAGCAGGCGAAGATGACTGTGCCAGTGTGGTTAAGCAGCTTTGGTTACATGTAGGAGACAGCAGAGAATTCCTTTCTTTTTGGGAAATTTTTATTGCTCCCTGGAAATTTGTTCATTCTAGAGACGCATCTTCAGATCTTGAGTGAAGTTTATAGTGAGGAATACATGCAGCAGGAGGATAAACTTACTGTACATTTTGGTGGTTGGGGAGAATTGCTGTGAGGTGATTTTACTCTTGTGCCGCAAAGTTCAACAGCAATATTCTACTGCATTAAAAAGTAATGAAACAAACTGAACAGATTACAGATTCTCCCCTTTGAATTATATTGTATCTGCACTGTGGTATTAGACATTATATGTTATATCAGATAATTCTAAAAATGCACTTACTATAGTCAGTTTCTGCTCATATGCTAAAATGTTCCAAACTCTATAAAAATGGGACATAGTGTAAAGAAGGAACAAGAATATATTAGTGACTTTTGACAAAAATGTCAGATTGAGCCCTCAGCTCAATGGGACAAATTAGTTTGTTAAAAAAAAAAGACTTTATGTGCTTGTCTTGGCTACATATTTATATATAGATATAACCTATGACACTTGTGGATTACATTTTGCAATATTCATCTGAAACAACTCAATAAAAGAAACAAGTCTGTTGATTTCTGCATTACTAAACTGTGGTGCCCAGTGGAGCTGACATCCCCATAAACTGGGTTTTTTTGTTTTATTTTTCTTCATTTGTATCAAAGTGACGCGATGCTGACACGAACATAGTTAAAAGCTCTGAAAATTATTATTATTTTAATTTCATGTGAAAATGTTACATAATAATATGGGGCAAGAGGAAAATAAATTTGTCAACTGGACAAAAGTTATTTGGTCGAATACGTTTTGCAGCTCATCCAAGCTGCTTCTTCAGTTCTGATGAACTGAAGAACTGATGATGAACTGAAGGAGCAACGTGGATGAGCTGCAAAACGTATTCGACCAAATAACTTTTGTCCAGTTGACAAATTTATTTTCCTTTTGCCATGGACTCTACCTGGACGACTGAGGGATTTTTCACACATAATAATATGGGATAAATCGTATCTAACTCCATTGAGAAGTATTATTTTAACTTTCTTTTTCCATGGAATCATGCAGGTGACCTGCTCCTCTAGAAAGTTACATTCTGCACCTTCAAGATATTTAGAAAACTATACAAATATGCTGTATTTAATTAAGCTGTGCCTTTTTTAATGGATAAATTAAAATTCATTTTAAAGATGGATTTACCAGAAAGACTGCATGAACATTTTCTTGAGTCCATGTCATGGGTACCTTAAAATTCCTTTTTTAAATCTTCATATTTATGCATCTTTTTTCAAAGCTCCAGTCTCATGTGTTCAGAAAATATAATTGGCTGTTGAGAAGTCTGCTTTGAGATACAGAATACATTCACCTTATTAATCCTCTAACCCCTGTGGCCTGGTCTATAACACAGAAAAACACTTAAGAAACACTTAATCCATTTATACCACTTCACTTCATTATTCAAATGCAACAAAGTTTTTTCAAGAGTTTTCAAAGTCAACCAGGCACGTCCACCTCCTGTCGAAAGCTTTGTCAGAAAACCCGACTACTGTATGCGTCATCTCTGAAAGTCATCAGTTCTGAATATTTTCCACATCATTACAGTGAGAAGAAAGAAAATGCCCTATAGTCAGTGACTCAGAGCCTCCCACTGATCCAGAGCTATAGTAGCAAACACGAGGCTTGTCAGGTCGAGGTTATTTGGTTCTCTCCGAGTCAGGGACGGCCATTTTCTGCACCGAAAGAGCCCGAGGATTTTAGAATATTCAAAGAGACGGGCGAGTTTTGGTCAGACTCAGTAATGGAGGTGACTTTTGAATGCTCTTTTTGCGCATTTTTAATCAGTTTATATTGCAGAGCTTGGAGATGTAGGGGAACTTCGGCCATTCTCTTTGCATCCACTTCTGTCAGACTCCCTGCTTGTGTTCTGAGCTCTGACTTAAACAGCAGTGACAGGCGAGCAGCAGCCTCATATACCTTTTCACATGCACAAGTGATTCTCAAACCATGAATTATCAAAGAGGAGGTTGACTCAGCTACCTTGTTTATTTCCCGTCTTTGTACCCCAGGAAGTTTTTATGTCCTTTTGATGCAATTTACAGGCCTAACCTAAGCCTCATTAGTGTCAAAAAACAAAAAAAGCATGATGAAAGTTGAGAGGTAAAGGAAATTTATTCTTGTGAGCTTTAAATCGAGGTTGAATGTTGTTACTTTATCAAAAACAAAATAAAATACAGGGTTTGAATGCAACAAAACACAACTCCAGGTCTGTTTGTGATGAGGAAACAACATTATAACATAGATCAGGAAATGGCTTCATATAGACGCTTTAATCCTTTAGACTAGACATCCTGAAGTTCCTTTTTCGCGTGATGTAGGTTAGAATGAGAGAAAAGGAACTCCGTGTGCAAGGTTAAAAAGCACAGACAAAGCCAGGTCCACATTTTTTATTACTTTTCTTGTAATTCAATAATTCAAAGCAAAGTGCATGTGCCCAAAAGTGCCACGTACAATATGGAGGTTAGGAGCAGTTTCTTCTCCGGCAGCAGAACACAGAGCGAGGCAATTTTAACTGACTGATTGGATAAAACTTCTTGGACCAGGCCAGAAAAAGGAACTCATTGACGGAGGGGACATAAGAACAGGGTGTAAGAACATGCAAAGACGCCATTCATTCATTTAAATATTATAAATTACAATAACACACATCGAAACGTAAAAAAAAAGCTGCAAATTAAAGTGCTAAAAGAAGTAAAATGAAAGACAATAAATCAATTTTTAAAAGTCTATCACATGCAACGTCCTTTTTTATACATGCAAATGATATTTTAAAGTGCTGCGTGCTCTCAAAGTGCTATATGTGAATTTCAGAGAGCGTTAAGTGAAGGGTGAAGGTGCCTGTGTGGGTTTGTTCCACAGAGGGTCGAGTTCTGTGGGACGCACTCGCACTTGTGAACCAAACCACAGCGCGGTGATGCCGTCGTGTACGGGCGTTTTATTTACATGTCGAGTAGAAGTAGCATCACTGAAGTGGAGAACTGAGGCTCTGATATAGTCCTGATAGGTGCTATTTTATGAGGTGTTTCAGGGATTCAGGTTCAGATGGAAAAACGTACTACACTTTTGTCAATTTTTTTGTCAATCAACACTAATATTAAGACTGTTTTGCGTGATGAAGATGCTTTACCTCATCAAAATCATACCCAGAGCTGCATTTTGTTTCATTCGCACATGTTTGTCCTCCTAAGCCGCTGAGGTTGCTATCCGGACGTTACACTCAAAGTAAAGCCAGGTTTCAGCGCAGACCCAAAATGCATTTATTCCAAAAAAAAACCCAGAGAAGAAGCCAAAAATATTTACAAAGGTACAGTATATAAACCAGTATATCAACAACCTGTAGCCACACCCAGCACCTCCTACACAGGTGAGGCACCTTTTATAGAGCACCTCCTTTCATTGGGTGAGCTCAAGCCCAACTACAGGTGAGCGCAGGTCATTCCCTACTCATTACCTATATCAAAACAGTGCTCAATTATTCAATAAATTCTAAATACAAAAATATGCATCTCTTTATTAAATTAGCTGTGTTTTTTTAATTAAAAATACTAAATAGAAAAAACGAACATCTCGGGCACCCCTCCTCCTTACAAAATGTAAGTAAGTATGTACCACCACCTTTACACAATTACTTTAAATGCACTTTTACTTATTCCCTTTTCTTTTACAGGTTATCACTGAAACCATTTCAATCAATTAACAATAAACACTTTAAAACTTTGAATTTGTTTGTTCTTTAACTTTTGTGAGCCCCAGCCTATGTGATGTGCACTAGCTACATTACATTGAGTAACCCAATATTATTACTCTGTCCACATTTCAAAAATTCTCCAAAATTCTCCAAAATTCTCCCAAATTCTCCAAAATTCTCCCAAATTCTCCCAAATTCTCCCAAATTCTCCCAAATTCTCCCAAATTCTCCGTTCCACTTTCTGATGTCATGAAGCAACAGTTTTCAAGTTAACATCTCCCTTTTCCCTTTTGTTCAGAAGAGATTTGCAGTTGATATTGCCTGAACTTATCCATTATAACGTTTCTAGTGAAGGTGTATGTAGTTTTAAAAACACAATGGAGCACTTCCTGTATTAGCATATGACATCACGAGGTGGAACGGTGTGTTTTCTGTTTGAGAGAAGAGCCTAAATATGTAGTTTGTGTGTTAAAAATTCAACTCCAGGTTTGTTTGTGATGAGGAAACATTATAAATTGTGCAGAAATAGCTAAAATGGGCCCTTTAAGACAGCGTGTTCATATTTTGGTGAATGAAAACTAACAATAGAACTAATGGATTCTCAAAAGGCTCCTCAGTCCCAGAATCTGCCCCGTCCTCGCTTTATTGTCCATAACGTTGCAACATTGCGTTGCGTATCCACAGCCTCCCCCACCATTAGTATGACCGATAAGAGCACGACCACTGTATATCAAAAGCACGACTACTGCTGTTCTTTTAGAGGAGATGTGACTTTTTCGGCCTTTACTTTTCTTCATTTTAATAATCCTCACAGTGTGGAATCACAGGACTTTAATGCTCCCTCTGCAGCTTTGGCTTCTGTGAGACAGGCTCATATTTCTGAGTGTGCTGCATCAGAATTTCACACTGTTCTCCAAAGTCACTGGGAAACTTTGCCTTTGATTCCTCGGAACTATTTTTGACGCTACGTACAGAACAACGCAAAACGGAAGATTAAAGATTTGCGTAATGCAATCTGATATCAAATGTTTCTGCATGTGCGGTGCCCTTTGGAGTGTCCTGAGAGACTGGGCATGGCATGACTAATGTGGATGATCAGAGCTGGAGAAAACCAATTACTGTGGTCATCACTGCAGCCCCTGGGCTCTTTAGAATGGTCTGGAATGTGCTATAGAATCCATTTTTTATTTCTTTTTGGAGTTTCATTTAGCTTTATGCTCATTCAGTCTAGGTTAACAGCTTGGGCTTTTTTCAAACAGAGCCTCTGGGCAACCTGTCTGCAGCAAAAGACTTACCTCCGGATCTTAAGTTAAGCTATTTATGAATATCTAGCTGCAGATTAGCCTACTTTGCATGTCCAAGACTTGAAAGTACTTTTAAGGAACCCACTCAGACACAGGGAGAACTTACAAACTGGACTCTTAGACATTCTGTGAGGTTGTATTGCTGCTCTTGGGCGACAGTAACTTGTTCGGTAAGGCGTTCGTCCACTGACCCACAAGTCGGCGGTGCAATCCCAACTCCCACAGATGATTGCTGCCGTTAACCCCCCTCATCCCTAGTATCTGTGTACGCTGGTGTGTGAAAGTGTGTGCGAGAGGCCATTGTGTCCTTCAGCAAGACACTTCCTCCTCGTCCACAGTGTGAGTGGTTCTTTGATGTAAAGCGCTGCGAGTGGCTTGGAAGTGGAAAAGCGCTACATAAAATTGTGACCATTTACTCTGTCACAATTCTGCTTGGTAAAGGCCCTTCCAGCGAACTGAATGAGATGAATTTCAGCACTGCGGCATCGCTCTATCGCTTCACATGGACTGAACCAACAATCTGACCGTGTTCTTCTCGTTTGTGCATTCTGAACAGACCTGCAGAAGATCTCAAACTCTCCAAGATGTACTACAGATAAACATCAAGCTCCACAAACTTCCTTTTTGAGTTCTGTTGCTTTAACTTTACTTTGTTGCACTTATTTCTCGCATTTACTTTCCACAAGTTCAAGTTTGACAAGTTTGAATTCGGAGAAACTTTCTCCAGTATTCTACATGTCTCCTTTTTGCTTCATTTCTGTTCTCTGTGTGCACTGTGCAAACTCAAACAATGGACGGTCACTACTCACTCGCTATCAACTTGCTGAGAGAAAGTGAATGGGAGGGAAGAGGAGTCCTTTTCCTGCAGCTCTGATGAGTGTGTCCTTTCCCATTGCACTCACACCGAGCAGTAACAGCTCAGACAGCTCACAATGATACTGGGGCTCTCACCTTCTTCCTGTCTGTCTCCTCTGCTCTCTCCTCTACTTTATAGTAACCTGGGTCCATTTTTCTAGGGTCCGAGAAAGTTTAAAGTTTTTTTTTATTTAGTTTTTATTTCAGTTTCACAACGGCAATGGGCAGATTGATAAGAAAATGTCCATATATCTAAGAATAATAGTTTTAAAAGTTTTAAAAGTTTTACAGAAAATTGCTTTAACCAAATACATTTCACACATATATAATACATTTTGGTTTATCTGCTCATATATGTACATTTTAACGCTAACACACACTATATTTATGTAACCCTCGTATCTTGTTTTGAATTGTCTAATGAGGCCGTGGGTATAGCGGGTTACAGTTATATTTTCTATGATGAATTTCTTCTTCTGTTCAGTCTTTCGTGCTAAAATAACCAACACGGCAGCACAGTGAACCATTCGTGTCTTTCTTTATTCAGCAACTCCAAGTGCGCCTCACAAATGTGCTCCCCTGAAAACAATAGGAACCAACATCACGGTGGAAAAACTAAACGAAATGTACCCAGCATAAATATAATAAATAACATGAACTGTTAATAAAATAAGTCCAATGTAATATAAAATAATTCCTCCAAATAATACAAAATAATAATGGCCCAAATAAATATATATAAAATAATATATGTAAAATAAATCAGGATTACATTTAGATCAATGTGTTACCCTTTATTGTATTGAAAATGCTAGATTTACCAATGAGAACGTAACAACATGTTTGACTTTCCTTTTGCTCCCTTTGTTAAGACACCCCCCTACGAAGTGCTATTCCCGCTAAAGAAACTATTGTACATCCCATGAGGTTTTGCAAGTTGTTGTGTGCAGTTTTGTATCACATTTTGCTTTATAATTGTCAAGTGGGAGCATGAATGACGTAGGATAATCTTAGAGCTAATTATTAGGAATAGGGAGTGTGAGCAAACATGAATGGGTGACGTCTAAAACCTTTTCAACGGATGTTTTTGATGACTGAATAATGCTGGTAGAAAACTAGAAAAAAAAAAACTATTTTGCATAATAACCCCTCATTAAACATGTTTATCTTGTGTTTTTTCAATTACCAACATTTTTACTGCTAAACAATAACTTAAAAAACTGTCATTTGTCACGGTGGTGCCTCTTACCATCATAAATTAGAAGAACTGTGGAACATTTCAGGCAAAGTAATAGCAGCTCTATGGAGGTGGTGGACCATGCTCCAGAACAGTTACACGCTGCACCTTTAAAGCGCCTCCACTATAAAAGGTAAAATCTTTTATAGCAGAGAAGATACGATGCATTTTATTAGAAAACTCATCGGTATCTGCATCAAGCCGATACGGTGAAACTTGTCATAGTATTACTCTGTATCGGACCAGAAGAAATCACCGGTAACGCCCCATCAGTTCACAAAAGGCAAAAGGTACCCATTAGCTGAAGAATTGGAAACAAATGTCAGCAATTTAGAACAGCTTTTTGTAGAGGTTTGGCTGCAACGCTGGATCTGGCTTTAGCTTTTATTTTATCTCCGGGGCAGTGAAGTTTAAGACCCGTGTCTGGGTAATGGCATAAGTGGGGCCATTTCACATTGATGGCCATCTTGTTCCACTACACAGCTCACATCTATTCTAGCCATCTTAAAAAAAATAAAATAAAAAATAAGTAAATAGTTTGGTATTTTCAAAAGAATGACCAGCACTTCTTAAAAAATGCCACCTCCATGGATAAAGCCTGTAATTTGGAGTATATTTAATGCTGTACTGTGGAAATTACCATAGAGACAAGCAGGTGGCGGACCGGACAAGCTCAGGTATAGCCTACATTTTGCACCTTTAACGAGATTTTCTGTGATTCATATAGGCTACGGCTCCTCCCATCGGCAGAACTTCAGAATGACACTTAACGAAGTCGAGCGTCGCTGTCTGGAGTTGAGTTTGGAAACAAGAATTATGGACCATCGTTTCCCCCGTGTGTGCGTGCACCTTTCAGTCCTTCAAGTCGTTCCTGGCAATGGATGAGGCTAGATCCAGGAGCGTGGGGTGAATTTATTTACGGACCAACATACTGATCAGAGGAAAACGCTCTTTTTTTGGCGTTCAGCATCGCCAAGAGAGAGAAAAACAGTGTCCAGCGGCGGCGGCACGTCCACTCCACTCTCGTACGCGCGGCACCAAACCCACTCCACCCTCGCCTCATCGCTGGTGTCAAAGTAGTGCTCGACTCTGCAGGGGCACGCCACCGCCGGGAGGGTGGGCGCACGCTCCAATCCTCAGCTAAAAGATCCGCTTCCACTGGCTGCTCTCATTGCAGTCCAGTCTGCCAAGCGGAGCGCAGCGGGCTGAGCGCACGGACCGCATCCTCTCACGGATTTACATCGCTCGTTTCGCCTTTACGCAAAGCAGCATCCGGAGTCACATCTGTCAGTTTTGGACAATGTTTCTCCTGCAGTACACAGGTAGGTTCAATCAAAGTTTGTCTTTTTTTTTTTTTTTTTTCTTACGGTAGCGCAGGATTCTCCTACATCCTGCTGCCTCCTTGCTGCAGTTGTAATGGCTCCACATCTCGCTCATGTTCTGTCCATCGCAAGTTGCATTTTGCTCCAGTTCAGACTTGCACAGCCAAACATATTCACCTCCTTCTCCAGTTTTATCAACATTTTTCGCCTACATTTAAACTGCCTCATTACGCGCACTTGACTCGATTTGGCTACGTTGTCGGATTCTATCTATATCCATATATTTTTACGTTAATGCGTCAGTGTATTGTCGAATAGCCCACTGTGTTTATTGACGTACACGTATCTGTTTATAGATGAAGTTTTCGGGATGCATGTGTGGCGGCGCTGACGCTTAATTGCTGCGATGGGACATTTTCACGCATTATTCACGCAGCGTGCCATTGTATTGTGGCGGAAAAACAGACCACAGTGAGTCACGTTGTGGAACCTTATTAGCAGAGCAGTGTCCGTGCTCAAATGGGATGAATTAAATAGGCCGTATTGCCTGGTTAACAGTTAGAAATAAGTCAGAATGCTGAAAATTTTCACCTATCTGGCAACACAACGTGGTTTTTCTTCTTGATAAACTTGCTGATTCAGTCAAAATGGGACTAAATGGTTGTATTATACGTTTATATGCTCAGATTTTAGTCATAATCCTCAGTTTTATATTCTCTTTTCCAATTCTCTGCTTGGAATTCAATTGACAAAATAGACCAGTGTGAAAGAGAAGCTCCATCAGTGCATGTGACAGGCAGTTACCTCCACTGCTCTGGTCCCATGGATAAAATTGGCAGAGCTGCTTTATATTGCTCTCCATGATGCAGGGAAGAGGCACTTGGCTTAGATCTGTCAGGGAGGAGAGAAGATCGAAGGCTTGTACACAATGTGCTGGAGGAGGAGCCTAAATATTTCTACTCTATTTGCCTTGTACTATGCGAACTTCTTGACATCTCAATACAGGTTGTGAGCGGTAAGTGGGGCTACGAGATCAATTTCAATCAATTAGCAAATCGCAAAGGCTGGATTTCTTGAAGTACCATATTTTCCAACGCAAAACGACAAAATATCCTGTTTTATTCTGCACAAAAACTTGTATTTAAGATCTTAAACTTGTGATTTTTGCATTTCTTTCTCAGTTCATATTCCAGTCTTTTTGTCAATTCCTCTGCACATGTTTTCCTCAGAGTCGTCACGCTCCCCTGTTGTTGGAATAATAGCCTCGCGTGTTAATGACAACAAAGTAGCCCGAGTATGGAAATGCTGGAATCCCTTTGTAGCTCATTAAAAGTGGACTCTTTGTTCTTCGGTCGGAACAGGATTTGGAGATAATTGCCTTGCTGCATTTGAAGAGGTGGCACCTTCCTGACAGAAAAGCATCGCGCGGGGGGACGATATGTTAAAAGTGCAGCATGTAACTTTCTCAATGAGCGTCCGTCACCTTCTTGTTTCCATGGATATGTCATTCCTCTGCTTGGAATGTTCCACAGTATAACATTAAACAGCTATGCCTTACGTTTATTAAATTACAGATGCTTTTATAACTCAGAAATACCTGATCTGGCCAAACAAAGTCATAATATCTCCATAAAGAAAGACTCCACTAGAAAAGTTGCACCTTTAATGAATTAGTATCATCATTTTTCTATCTGTTATGTTTTTCATTACAATTCTGCTTCTGAAAAGTTCCACAAATCCTAAGATGAGCTCAAACAGAAAACAAATCCAAATTGTGATGTGGTAATGCAGAAAGTGTGTTTAAACTTCTTACATCTTCACTAGAATCATTTGGACACTTTCAGCCCTGGAATGACTGGAACTGTATTTCGGAGTCACTCAAACAAGCTTTTTGATGAGGACACAACATTTTGACAACGCTTAAAGCTCACAAGAGTCCATTTTGTGTAATATAAAACCAAATCCACCTCTGTGCGTCTGTGGTAGGGCCTGACTGAGGGATTAAGGTTGAAGGATTTTACCTGTTGTGTCCTTTTTGGGTTGATGGAGGAAACTCACCTAGACACAGTAAGAAACACACAGACTCCACATAGAAAAGTCTCAAGGGAATCTAACCCTGAAACTTCTTGCTTCTCTGCCACAGTGCCACCAGATTGTCAATTTGTTGATGCTTGTTGTTGCCAATACGTTATAGAAAATAAGATAAAAGCTTTAACGTGATCTGTAAACTATATTTTGTAAGATGTATGGTGTTTTTCAAATCACTTCAGTGCCACAGAAACTATCAGATGCAGAGTTTGATTGACCAAATACTGCAATAGAACGTGACAGTTTTATGAAGAAATACAAATATGTTAAGTAAATTGTGTTTGGGATGGAATCTGTTGAGGATCATGGGAGTTGGCAGCAGCAGTTTACCTGTCACTTGGTTATTTAGAAGTTGAAGCACTGGCAGCCCAGAGGATATGGTACAATAAACGCTCTTTACATTATGCATTGTCAAGGCACTTCAATAAATAATTTAAAAGTGTAATATATAGTTTATGCATTTTACAGACCATTTTGTTAGTGTGAAGCAGTACAGAGGCCACTTGCAGGGTCACCTCTGTTCGTCCAATCAGGCACATTGTTCAGCAAGAATCAAGGGAAACCAACTGCCTAACGCTTGGATCTCAGTCACGGTGCATTGATCAAAAGTAGCGTTAAGTAGAGCGAAACGGGATATCTTTTTTGTATCAGACTAAAGTATTACAATTTTAATCTATTTTAATCAAAGTCAGAGCAAGGACAGTTAATCTTTCAAGCAAGGGAACTCTTTACATTGTCATTGTTACCACAGCTATATATAAAAGATGAGATTTGAGAAGCAAATGCCAAAAACCACATGAGATTATCCCAGACAGGTGTTTCTGCAATATTTAAATGGCACAAATGACTAAGTGGGCAAGGCTAACAGTTCAAACTCAAACATGTTTCTTACTCATGGCTCAAAATCATTATCTTTAAAATAAAATGAAGTATTGTTGTGCATAAACTTGAGCAGCTCTTCACCAACATGCTAGGAGCTACATACCACACATAAGACCACTGAACTGCATTGGCTTATTATAGTGTTTAAGCTGTATGTGACAGGATTGTGGCTCCTGCACCGCTATGATAAACCCCAGTGACAGTCCCTTTGAGTCCAGGGCTGAATGGAGGAGCAGTTTCTGGAGAATCTGGATTAAGAACCCGGCCTACTGTACCGAGGACTACAGGAACACCTTCTGTACCGAGCCGTTCTCCAGAGAGCATAAGAAGTGGAGCTGTTTTTAGCATATTTCCTCCAGCAGCAAAGTCAAGAGAGGCAAATGAGAATGTTGTGTGATGGATGACCGAATGCATGTAGGGCACCAGCGCTGTTCCTCCTGATCTATAAATGTGTCCGTGGCCACAGTAGGAGTAGGCAAAAGGGCTTGGATGAGAAAGAGAGTTCAATAGCTGAGACAAGAGACGGGATTGAGTCAACAGGAGTGAATCAAGGTGACGTTTTGATATAATTTATGATGATTTGTGCGATTCAGTTCACAAATTTGGGTGCAGATTCTTTTATTTTACGTTTTTGTTGTCATTGTACCACTGCTTTTTGGAAATATTTTTGTATATGTCCCAATAACTATAATCAGAACATATTTTGCAGTCCAAAACCAATATATTAGTTGAGATTTAAAAGGTCTATATTACCCAAAATCAACTCTTGTGAGCTTTAAGAAAACTAGAATGTTGTTTCCTCATCAAAAACATCCTTGGAGTAGCGTTTTGTTTCATTCACAGAGAATAGTATTAGTCAATCTACATCGCAAAAGCTCAAAATGCGTCGTTAGACCTTGCATTGCTTTCAGAACAGTTCATTACCAACGTGTTGAAAGCTGCGCGCAGCATTTGTGTTGTTTCGAATGCTGAATGGCAGTACACTGTGGTAACAAGCAAACTACTTCCTGTTTGAGGGTACTGAAGGAGAACTGACAACTGGAAAGCAAAACTTATTTTCTTAAAGGTGCACTGTAACTTTGCAGGTTTCTATGGGTCTGTCACTGTTCTGTCTGGTGTTTGGTGTACAGTATGACAGCTCTGCGTTGCATTTATTCAATTGCAGGTTTTACAGCTCAAAAATACCTAAAAAAAAAAAAAAGAGAGAAAAAAACAACAACAGCAAAAATGTACCGTATTTTTCGGGCTATAAAGTGCACCGGATTATAAGGCGCAGTATCAAATAATATGTCAGTTGTGTCATTGTCCACACATAAGGAGCATCGGATTATAAGGCACAATAAGAGAAACAAAACGCGTGTCGGATAAATCGAACTTTATTCAGGTCATTTACAATAACTCTCAGTTGTAGCTAACACAAAAATACAAGTTTAACAGTTGGGTGATTTGGGCATCAAACATGCCCGGATCCCTCTCAACATTGTTCAGTTTTAACACTAAAATACAAAACCTGAAATCTGCATGGTGCATGTCTCTTAACAGGTGCATTTTGGGTCCTTGTACAGCACACGGCAGAACTACCGGTATGTTGCACAGTCGCCCTATATGTGGCCAACATATTACTCCTCCTGACTCGCCCACTAATACCTTATTAGCCGTAATGTAACAGCATCAAATCGGTTGGAGGTTAAACACAACCAAAGGTCATACATAAGGCCACTGGATTATAAGGCCACTGTTGATTTTTGAGAAAATGTCATGATTTTAGATGCGCCTTAAAGTCCGAAAAATACGGTACATTCAGAGACTGTGAGTGGGGTCGTCTCCTCCATAGATCTGGTCTGAAACTTAGTCTGGCTCGGTCTCAGTGGTGATAGAAAGTTTTTACACCACAGATAAAGCAATAACATCTCCATTTGACGGGCACTCCGCCAGAAAAGTTGCTCCATGCACCTTTAATGTGTTCAACTTAAATGCGGTTTTGTTTTTTGTTTTTTCAAACTCTGCCTTGATCAGAAAGCTGAGCCGGTGCGGTTTGGACCTCTGAACATGAGTGTCCATAGAGATCGTCTGGAAAGCAGCCATCACTGTAATGGAGACTGAGAGTGCTGAGGAGGCTGTTACTTTAGGAGTAAACTAGGAGTGGTCTGAAAGGCTCTGAAACGAGATGAGCACTGAATAGAGAATGCATTATTAACAGCCTATCACAGCTTTAAAATATTGTGTTATCAGCAGGA
>KN499105.1:0-20670 GCA_000787155.1 Scartelaos histophorus | reverse complement strand
GTGTCAGGCTTGTTTTGTGGTGGAACAGCAGGAATCACCCACAATAGGGGCTATTTGAACATTGGCTCAACATAAGTCAGAGTTATAAAAAGCAGCGTGGCATCGGCCTTTCCCTGGCAGAGGAAAGGCAGGCCAAATCCACCATAACCTTTTTTTCCTGTCCTCTATGCTAGGATTTCTCTCCCCTGTGCCCATTCAGATTAACTGGTTTGGGCAACAAAGACATCTGTGACCCAAATTCAATGCTTAATTTCACCAAAAGGAAATGAACTTTTTAGACCTTATTGAAAAGTAGTACACTGTTATATAGTACAGCTCATTAGTTAACGAGACTGTATGAGGTAGCGAGACATGGCGTCACCCAACCCTGTCAAATTAGTAGCAAACTGCCACCGTCCCCGTGACTGGATGGTGGGTAAAGTGGACTTCAAACCATTAAGTTCATGGAAGATTTGGTCCATGTTCTACACTCTTCAACAGGGATATTTATGCAGCATAGCATGAGGAAAATGTGCTGTTCATTTACTGCGTGCCAACTGTGCAGGTTATTAGCATTACCACACGAGAAATCATCCTGCAGTTAAGCATCAGACTGTCACCATTTCACCAAGACCCAAGTCACAACAGGTAAACTGGTAAGTGGTTTATTACAGTGATTTTGCAGCATATTGTTAGGAGACAGACAGGAAGACGGGCAGGTGGACGGGCAGGCAGGTGGGCACCGGGACACAGGGAAAGATAAGTCCAAAAAAAGATACAAAAAAATCCAAACGCTAAGACTGAGCCAAGGGTTCACTAATTGGTAGTAGAACCAACGAACAGACGAGGAGTGTTTGAAGAGCCAGACTCCTTATACTGCGGATGGCCGGGGATGATGGGAGACTGATTTACCATCTGCCAAAACTGGTTTGGTAACGCCCAGGTCACACCCACAAAGTCTTCCAGTATTTGAACATATATTCATACAAAGTTGTTCTGTAGTTACTTGAGTGATAAGGAAAATAAATGCTGTTTTGAGTCTGCACTGGTATCGGGTGACACTGGTATCAGCAGATCCTTAAAGCCGTAGTAGTTTGGATTTATAATGTGACACTTTACACTTTACAGCTCAAATTGATTTGCTGTACAGAAAAATAACCAAATATTTTCCACTACTACAAATATAAATATTTACTCCCGTTAATAATAGTTCCAGCTTTCATATATTGAACAATGGGACAGGCCTATGTAACAGTGGACTTATGTTCCTTTACATTAGTCTAAATACAAGAATAGCATCAAAAGTATGTATTATTATTATGTACATTTGTGTTTTTGGATTGCTAATTGTCTTGACATTTTAAATTGTATGCAACAGGATAAATTGTGGGTTAGATATCTGCAGCTTTGTAAGTGTAAGTAGAAATAAAAATAAAAAAAACATGACCTTTGTATTACCAATAGCTAATTTAGCATGGAGAAATAAAATGACACAATCTTCTAAATTCACCATTAAGAGTGTCTTTATCTCGGCCAAACGTGATAGAGAGGCACGGCGTGCTACAAAGTGAAGGTCAATTACAATCTTGTGCTGCTGATACAGTTTGTGAGGAGCGAGCACAGCCCATTAAGTTCCATTAAATGAGCCCAAAATCAAATGCGTTTGAGTGTTTTATGTGGCGCTCCTCATTTATGTGATTCAGTCCAATGGATTACACAAACATTTTGGAAAGCTGTTAATGTGTGCATGAGCCAATTAAATTTCCGACTTAACATTATGGGCAAAAGTGGTATGCAGTTATTACGATAATGATTCATGAAAGTTTACCAAAGGCTTTTTTGTCAAGGTTAAGGACTAAACTTGTGAGATGTCGTTTCACAGAATTCTGTTAAAGGTCCTATATTACACAAAACAGACTCTCTGCTCTGAGCTCTTACCAATGCTGCCTCATTAAAATATATCCAGAGCTGTTCTGTTTTGTCCCCACATGTTTGAGTAGCTATTTAATATTAGTCTGTATATATATCACCAAAACTCAAAATTCTCTGTTCCACCTTGTGATGTCATGAAGTGATAGCTTTGAATCTAACAGCAGTTACCTTTATTTCAGTAGTTCAGGGCTGATATCCTCCACATGACTCTAGTGATGGAGTTTATTAGCACAGTGGAGCATTTCCTTTATCACCACATGACATCACAAGGTGGAATAGAGTGTTGTCTGTTAGGAGCTGAGCTGTTGTCTGAGAGGAACACAAACCATAGGCCGTATATATAATTGGACAAAGCTAACGCACTTCCAAATATGCAGTGCTCCAGGAGGCTCTTCCTGCTCCTTCTGACCCTGGCTCCATTGACTTACATTAGGATCTTCTCGTCTCTCTGTACCTGCTGTTGTGAACCTCGTTATTTTAGTCTTTAAATGTTCGTATTAACCCGCTCTACATGATCCAGATTTTTTTTTGCTGTTTTCTTTGTCAAAAAAATCCTCTTCATAAAATAGCGCCTGACTCCAGATCCGCTCCTGTGACCGTGAAGCATCTGGAGCCTCATTTGAGCGACGCTGAACATTATGTTTGCTGTCGCACTCGCTTAGTCCACTTCTTCTATAAAGTCTATGACCAAACACAAAAAAACACAATAGCAGCTTTGTTTTTGATAATAAAAAAACTTGTAACAGCTCAGAAAATAGAGTAATATGGGTCCTTTAAACTAAACCATGCTTCAAAAACATTGCTATTAATGCAAAGTCAGTTGATGTTCATTGTTTATTTGAACTATTTTTGATATTTTTCCCCTTTGGCTCTGTGAAAAAGCTCATTCACAAAGTTTTGTCGAGGTCAAGGGTGAAGTTAAGACCCATTCAATTCACTCAAAAGCAACAGCAATTGTTTCCTTTCACTGTATTAAGCAAATGAAAACACATTAGGTTTTCACACAGACTTCATTTGCTGGTTTTGCATGTGTAATTTGTTGTAGACAAAACTACAATTTGAAAAGGTTCGAGTTTAAAGATTAACAGCGGTGGGGCTGGTTAACTTTTTGTTCTCACCTGAATTTTTACCTTGTTCAACATCACCTCAATATCTTTAAACAATCAGGAACATTGGACTCCTTTCATACTTTTTAAGCCATTTGTTATACTGATGTGTTATGCATATTAAAGCTCTGTTTCCGATGTATCCATCCTTGCATAAAGTTGCGTTGAATGTCCAGGTGTGGGATATATATATGAGTCACTATATCTTTACCACCATTTCTTTTTAAGTGGACTTATTATGCTTTCTTGTGTTTTAATTGGCTTTTAAACATGCTTTCAGTCACCTTGATTTAAATATATCATGTTTTTTAACTTAAACTACCGTATTTTTTGGACTATAAAGTGAAACGGATTATAAGGCGCAGTATCAAATAATATATCAGTTGTGTCATTGTCCACACATAAGGAGCATCGGATTATAAGGCACAATAAGAGAAACAAAACGCGTGTCGGATAAATCGAACTTTATTCAGGTCATTTACAATAACTCTCAGTTGTAGCTAACACAAAAATACAAGTTTAACAGTTGGTGATTTGGGCATCAAACATGCCCGGATCCCTCTCAACATTGTTCAGTTTTAACACTAAAATACAAAACCTGAAATCTGCATGGTAATGGTGGCATTTTGGGTCCTTGTACAGCACACGGCAGAACTACCGGTATGTTGCACAGTCGCCCTATATGTCGCCAACATATTACTCCTCCTGACTCGCCCACTAATACGTTATTAGTCGTAATGTTACAACATAAAATCAGTTGGAGGTTAAACACAACCAAAGGTCATACATAAGGCCACTGTTGATTTTGGAGAAAATGTAATGATTTTAGATGCGCCTTATAGTCCCAAAAATACGGTAATGTCCACATCTGAGAAACACGCTTTGAAAACTCTTCTAGCATAGAAAATCTTGGAGCTCTTTGATTGATATTCTGATAGAGCCATGCACTCATAATTTGACTGCAGCAATGCTTAGAATGAGTCTGGTGTTGTTTTATGGACTTTAAAACTGCACAGGAGACTTTCAGGATTCTGACTGTAACTATCCAGGGAATATTAAAAGTGAGCGTTCAGAGAAGAGGGCCTTGAAAATATGAGGAATTAAATAAGTGCCAATTAAAGGTGCATTGTGTAACTTTTCTGGAGAGGTTCTGCAACCTTTTTGTCTCCTTGAAGATGATTAATGTTTTGGGCTCTTGGGGCTCCCAGCTCGAACAAAGTAAATGCACCTCCTACTGTATCGCCTTTAAAAGAACCCATGAAGTTAAAGTACATAATAAGACAAAAAGAATCTCTTTGGTTTAGTTTTTGCTTAATGCTGAGACAACTTTTATTCAACTAAAGGTGTTATTTATGACTCAAAATTATCCTACTGTGTGTGGGGTCACTTCTCCACAAATCTAACCTGTAATTTGGCTTGCAAGATTATACTTTTTTGACTATACGGTGGAAAATTTGAGGATCGGACTCTCCACCGGACAAGTTACACAGTGCCAAATATAACTCCATATATTTTTAAATGAACAACAAAAGCCTATGAGCCTTTTTATCGTAATATTTGTCTATGTCTGAACTTTATGGGCCCCTTTCCTCTTGATAGTCATCACTTGAGTCTCTGTGCCGTCTTCTGCTTGTGTCAATATTAAAAACAAACCTTCCTTCCTGGCACCTCTCATCTGCAGTCCAGTTCACAGCTAAATTATGCCCATGCATTTTCTGTCTGCTTCAAGGCGAGACTCCTGATTGCCTCATCACCGCCACTGCCAATACTCCACGGCAGCCGTGGCCCTTATCTGAAATACTTGCCAATCAATCACGGGCGAAAACTTTCTCCTTCAGATGGGGTTGCTCAGAATCCACAGAGCCTTTCCAGATGGTCGAAGAATTCAAAGCAGGTTGTACTGATCTCCGCTTTAGGCCCCAAGGTTCCTCTGGTGGGATGGCTGATTTGGACGGACACATGGTTCTCCCCCTCGCTACATGTTTTCTCCTTGGCCGGGGAAGGACTGGTGACTAAATGCTGTTTGCCTTTGTCTGCTCCTAAATGAATACAAGTCTTAGACAGATGGACGGAGCTGCTCTTGGATCCCCCAGCACAGCCAGTTATTACATATGACTGTTCGGAGAGTTGAATGCGACGCTGCGCATGGTGGATGACTCTTTCATCACAAGCTTCTGTTTATCTCTGCAGTTTTTTAAAAAGTAACACTGTGCCAAATAAAAATGCTAGATATTTATAATAATATTTTAGAGAGTCAAATCGTCACCTTCCTAAAATAATCCCCTAAGTCACTTTTTTGATTAAGTTTACTTTACAATTTTGGGGGGGAGTTTTTTTTTTTGTTACCTGAAAAACCTGAAAAAAAATGACTTATGCGATTATTTTAGGAAGGTGTCGAAATTTAACAAGGCAAACTGGACATCTTCAAATAAAATGACCATTTAAATTACTGCACAAAACCTACTGAGATTACTGAAACTTTGCAGTGACATGACACTAGGGGTGTGGTGCAGTTTTTAGGAGTGGTAGCACACTGCACATGTAGAAACACTGCCTAAGAGGTTTTAACTCAAGAAAAAATCCAAAATATTTTCAGAATTCTGTGACAAATACAGGCATTCATGGAGTTATTAAGAAAAAAGATGATATTATGTGAGGGGGACTTGTTTAACAGCAGAAATCAGCTTACCTGTTGTAGTTCCCACAAAGTCAACTCTTTTTATATTAAATTAAAGCTCATGCAAATGTCTAACAAGCCTCAGATAGAACAGTGCCTACAGTTAGCATCAGTGTTAATGACATGAGTTGCAAAGTATCAATACAGATTTTGCTCATCTATTGGAAGCCAGTGCACAGAAGAGCTCCAGATTACATTAATGTTTGTATTTTTTTTCTAATATCTTCAACTGTATGTTTCAATATTTGACCAAAGTCCTTGAACTCATTAGACAGTGATCTGTGTCTCTCCACTGTAGCACATGAGGAATAGTCAAAAGCACTGGCTTTTTGTTTTTGATGCTGCACATCACAGACTGAGCAAACGCATCCACCTGCAGCCTCCACATCCTCCACCTCCAGCTCCATGTGTTTATTCCTAAAACAAGCCCCTCTTTATGCACACTGCTCATGTACATGCAGCACGCTCCCCTATCTCCTCTATCAAACTCTCCTTTTTGAAGCTTGTCAGCTCTGGTTAAGCAATGTGTCATGAGTGAATAGACAGAGGGCGATTAGTTTGCTCTCCCTCTCTCTTTCTTTATCTTTCTATCTGTCTATCCCTCTCTCCCGCTCCATGTAATCATGGCTTCAGCAGTTCCACCGTCTCAGTGACAGAAAGATCGCTCAGAGCACTTCCTGTCCTCACACACTTCTGTCTGCGAGCTTTTCTTTTTTTAGTGCCGCCAGTGCTCACGGCCGGAAAGGTCTGCTCTTGGCTGAATGGAGGAGTGTAAGAAACATGTTCCATTGGCTTGTTGAAGGATTCCTGCTCCCCTTGTGGGAGCACAGACATCAATTCACTGCCCATCCGACTGTGACCACTACAGCTGGTGCCACTGGCAAAATGTGCTCCAAATTTGTCATATACAATTAAAGTCCCAGAGATATTTATTATATCAACATTAAGAATAAATTGGTGAGAATTTACCAGTAATTTGTCCATAGATGTTGGATAATATGTCAGGAAAACAGTTTTAGAGGAAAATAGTTCTGACACAAATTGACCACTATGCACAGGGCATCCACATTTTTGTCAATATCAAAGTCTAATAACTTTGTTGAATAAATTACATGATAACAAGTCCCCCAGAGAAGAGAGAAGAAATTGGAATTGTGTTTTTGAAAACTGTTGCAGATTCAAAATTGTGCTGGTGAATTTTGTGTTAAGCCATGTTTCTAGTGGTTTGAACAGTTGCTCAGCAGGTGTCTCAAACTGCATTTGTAAGCAGATGAACAGTAATCACATTCTTGGTGCTTCTTGCATCGTCGACATATTGTCACTGTTCAGTGCAGCATATGACACAGCAGTTTTGTTTTGGAGGTTTTGCAAAGTGAAGAGTTTCCAGACAGACAGTGAAAAAGGAAAGAAATCCAACTTAAGTGTATCCAGTGATTAGCATAAGCATGAGCAGGCTCTTTTACACATGGGCTGTCATTCAGGGGCTAAAGCCTCATTAAGTGTCTCAGTGAAGCATGAGAGGACAGGTACCCAGATATTAAGTCAAAATCCCTGTCAGACTGGACATGTTAACCAGGAGAGCAGGAGAGGGATACGGAGCTGTCGGTCAAACAGACAGGGAAATTATAGTTATTGGCTACGTCCAGTTAAAAGTTTATCTTTTTGTTAGTAATTTTCACTTATACTATATTTATGTGGATGTGTATTTGCAAGGCTGAAGTTCCATGGGTTATCTGAGGCCAGTAAGCAGCCAGCAGCACTTTGTCTAGTCGAAAATTGCAAACAATATTCATGCATTTTAAACAAACACTCTGCTAATCTGCTCCTAGCTATGTACATTTAAGATATGTATGTATTTCATATTGGAACCATTAAAAAAAAGGAAGTGACAGACAGAAAAGTCACTAAACAAAAATTAAGCTCAAGCTGCCTACAGTATATGAGCCTTATGTCACTCTCAAGTAATAACCAAATATTTACCGATCAATAAATCAATATCCATGCATCTCACATACAGTATTGACTAATCCTTCAGAAATAAAGGATCGTTGTAATTA
This sequence comes from Scartelaos histophorus, assembly GCA_000787155.1. Lineage (NCBI taxonomy): Eukaryota > Metazoa > Chordata > Actinopteri > Gobiiformes > Gobiidae > Scartelaos > Scartelaos histophorus. The sequence goes on along the minus strand of KN499105.1, from coordinate 12,919 downwards.
AACAAGCAAATTAAAATTGCGTGTCCTTTGCTTAACCCTGTCTCTTCCTTTTATATGTTACCGCCATTGACGTACCATTGCACCGCCATCATTTACTTTTTTTTTTTTAGTTGTCTTTTCACTGACCCTCTTTTCCTCAGCAGGGACAAAAAAATTATGAAACGATCAAACGGCGCTCGGATAGACGGCTAATGCGTCCCCATCAAGCACAATTAATCACGTTTGGAGAGCGACGTGTCAAAGTTTAGCCGTTGTTCTCCCAAGTACCACCTGATGAGTCAAGTCGAGTCGTCGAAGCTTCAAATAACGAGGCCGTAAGTGGAGATAAAATAGTGCGGCCCGCGCTACCGCCGCCGCGAAAACAAGAGAGTTCTATCAGACTTAATGACTACGTGAGGCGGAATCAGGGGAAAAACACATGCAAAAAATGTAGGAGCATTAAAGTCTAATCAGCATCCATCCAACAAACTGCAGAGACGGGCGTTCCAGTGCGGCGTCTGTAATAACCGCGTTCACCTTAGCAGTGTTATCTTGTTTCATTAGACCTGCAAAAAATTCTATAACGTCAAATGATTCTGTGTGTGCGTGGGAAGGGGGGGGATTGCTCAGTTGGTCCATTCATGCGCTTTCATTAGAAGATGAGGTTTGGACAATAGTTCGCGAAGCTCAATAGGAAAAAGTCCATTATTTGGGTTGGATGCGTTTGTGCCGGGTCAGATAAACAGAGGCTCGGTCTGATTATGCAGATAACAACAACAGGTATTGATAGTGTTTCTCGGTCAGGATGAAGACCGTGAGGGTTGCTTGGCGTGGAAATGGATTGACCTTTGAAGAAACACTCGGCGTAAATGGATTCCTCATTGGAAATCGAGATGAATTGATCACGCTTTTTAATTCACTTTTAATGGTATCAATCAGCGGCTGTTTCTCATGGAATCGTTGGAGTGGGTGTATTTAGTAAAATGAGAAGACGATTTTGTTTTGATGGACTTTTAGACACGAAATTATCCGATTTGTCTGATAATGTCCCCTCGTGTAACATTGTCTTCTCGGTTTTTCATTTCCTGACCAACTAGACGGAGTATTCGGAAATTTGCCCTTAATGCCATATTGTGGAACATTTATACAAACAGCATTTCCATATAGACAAACACATGACCGATCTTTCACTAGACAATTATCAATATACTACTATTTTATATGGGTATGCAGTGCCATGGCAACATACACTATAATACCAAAAGTATTGGCTCACCTGCCTTTACTCATACTATGAACTGAAGTACCATCCCATTCCTAACCCATAGAGTTCAGTATGATGTGGGTCCACCTTTTGCAGCTATTACAGCTTCAACTCTTCTGGGAAGACTGTCCACAAGGTTGAGGAGAGTGTTTATAGGAATTTTTGACCATTCTTTTATATTTATACACCTGTGGCCAGGCCAAGTGATTAGGACACCTGATTCTGATCATTTGAATGGCTGAGCGAATACTTTTGGTAATATAGTGTACAATATATATCACAATGTGCATGTTACGATGTGATATATTAGGATATATCTCAATACTAAAACATAAGACGATATATTGCGATTTATCATTAATTACTTTTATTAAGTATATAGTCACCTGCACCTTCACGAGAACACAATAAAAATGTTTAAATCGTCAGAGCAGTGAATGTAACTAATGAATTTATGTAAAAAATGTTATTTCAGAAATTGATTCAGATGCATTTTGAATTATTTTTTAGTATTGAGATATAGTATTGAGAGATATATATTTTTTAGTATTGAGATATAGTATTGAGAGATATATATATTTTTTGTATTGAGATATAGTATTGAGAGATATATATTTTTTAGTATTGAGATATAGTATTGAGATATATATATTTTTTAGTATTGAGATATAGTATTGAGAGATATATATATATTTTAGTATTGAGATATAGTATTGAGAGATATATATTTTTTAGTATTGAGATATATCTCAATACTGAAACATAAGTCGATATATTGTGATTTATCATTAATTACTTCTATTAATATAGTCACCTGCACATTCACGAGAACACAATAAAAATGTTTAAATTGTCAGAGCAGTGAATGTAACTAATGAATTTATGTGAAAAATGTTATTTCAGAAATCGATTCAGATGCATTTTGAATCAATTGTGCAATGAAGTACCACGGTATATCACTGAATTGATTTTTTCTTACATCCCTACTATTTTATTATACTATATTACTGTTCACAAAGTAGTAACCACTCTCCCACAGCGTACTTCTAATCATGGACATGGATACGATATGGCCCATTGTAACATTGCATATTGCCTCAGGTCCATTTAAACCACTTGGCCCCTATATTCTTCCACACAGAGAAAGCTGCTTCACCTGTCCTGACCTCACCTTAGCTGCACATTCAGAGGAAGGCCAGAGCACTTTTTGATTTACTCAATTCAATATCGCACTCAATACTGCTTTACTACTTTAATTCTTTACTTGCTGTTGCGAATTGCGAGTTCCTCCAGATGTCAATAAATGAGCAGGGCCTGCTGCCTTACACTTTTTATGGGTCTTGACTTCCTTTGTGTGCAGTAGTGTTTTATTTAGATAAAGAAAAATGCTGCAATTTTGACCGAAAAATGGTTGTGGAGATATTAAATTGTCTGCTAACCAATCCAGGATGATCAGAACTAAACAACAGACTAAACTGCATAAATTCTATTATCCTTTTTAAACTTGTAGTCGCTTAAGAATTGCCTTCTGCATATTGCAAGTCAGGAGAGCTAACCACAATGGAAAATCTAACTAAAGAAATTCAGATTAGACAGCATTGGTCTTTGCGATGTGTCCCTGGGGTGATGGATGCATGCATTTACAGATTCAGCACTGCCTTCTTGAATAAATACTTTCCCAGGCGACCTATATGCTTTTATTTTTCTCACTTCAAAATAGACCAAACCAAACAAACGCACAGGGTGATAATTAAAAGAGTGACTAACAGTTGTGATATTCTCTTTATATTCCCTTTATGGAGTGAACTACAACAAAAGAACAAACTCGAATCCATACGTTTAACATGTAACTAACCCAATGGCCGTATCTGCATTTCAGAAGCGGATTGTGATCCTGGAAACATCCATGATTCATTGATTTAGGACCTTTTATATGTATTTTTAGATCTGGCTTCATTATTCATTCTTCTGTTCGTGGAGTGTTTGTCCACTGCAATTCCAGCTCCCACAGATGAATGCTGCTATTGTGTCCTCGGGCAAGACACTTAACCGGTTTTGCCCCCAGGGTCTGTGCACACTTGTGTATGAATGCATGCAAGTGTGAATGAGTGAGTGGCTACTTGATGTACAGAGCTTTGAGTGCGTCGAATGTGAATGTGTGTGTTATTATTTAGTGATATTCTCTAAAGAATATCTTGATGTATAATGTTAACAGTGTAATCTGATTTGTTTTTGTCAGTGAGCCATGGGGAACTAGCAGGTTCATTGCTCATCTATCACCTCCGATTAAGCTGTTTAGTGCTTCGCTCATTGATTCTGCAGTAATCCCCAATCTTTTTTTCTCCTTTAACTTGTATACCGTATTTTTTGGACTATAAGGCGCATCTAAAATCATTACATTTTCTCAATATAGTGGCCTTATGTATGACCTTTGGTTGTGTTTAACCTCCAACCGATTTTATGTTGTGCACTTAAGTCTAATAACGTATTAGTGGGCGAGTCAGGAGGAGTAATATGTTGGCGACATATAGGGCGACTGTGCAACATACCGGTAGTTCTGCCGTGTGCTGTACAAGGACCCAAAATGCCACCATTACCATGCAGATTTCAGGTTTTGTATTTTTGTGTTAAAACTGAACAATGTTGAGAGGGATCCAGGCATGTTTGATGCCCAAATCACCAACTGTTAAACTTGTATTTTTGTGTTAGCTACAACTGGGAGTTATTGTAAATGACCTGAATAAAGTTTGATTTATCCGACACGCATTTTGTTTCTCTTATTGTGCCTTATAATCCGATGCTCCTTATGTGTGGACAATGACACAACTGACATATTATTTGATACCGCGCCTTATAATCCGGTGCACTTTATAGCCCGAAAAATACGGTACTGCCATGTTTGTTTTGACACAAACAACATTTTTCTGATTGGTTATTCTGTCAATTAAGCTCATCTGAACTGAGAGAGAGAAGGTTGGGACCCGGCATCTTTGTAAAGAAGAGAGTCTAGTTTTTGCTTTCCAGGCTGCATTTGAGTATTATTCTGGAAACATCCCATTTCAAGTGTGGAACATTCCAAGCAGAGCAATGACACACCCAGAACACGAGTAGGTGTTAGACCCCCTGATACTTTGCCGCTGGTGTCATCAACATTCCCTGGAGGTGTGATGCTAACTGCAGGCTTTGCTCTGTCTGAAGCTCTCTTCCTCTTTTCCAGGCTACAGCAAAACTTCACCGACCACCACTAATTACTATTATACATTTTTAATAAAATGTTCATCCATTTCTTTAATGTTTTTTTTTTTTTACTTTATGACTTTTGGCACAGGTTCTCGTCCTTTAGAACAGCTTTCATTCTCACCCAGTACCCCTGAATTATCTCTGCTCTGACAACTATTACATTATTTTATAGCAGCTGCCTGTCTATTTTATTAACGTTATTTAGTATCCGAGCACTTTTTTCATTACATTGTGCACTCAGCTCGCCCCATCCGTGCACATCGGCGTATTAAAGAGCTTTTTGATCATGCACAAAACTGCCTTAAAGCCAGAGAATTCATTTCCTTTTTTTACATCTGCCAAACAGAATAATGCATCTTAACTACAATTTATTACAGCGCTGTCAGCCTGAATGCATGAAGGTTGCTTATTCAAATCTGGACACAGGAATACCACTTTATATGCGTTATGTAATACTTTTAACAAAATAAACAAAGGTGATTGAGTAGCCTCTCTGCATTCATTTTTCATTGCATTAGTCAATGTTTTAGCGAGCGAGCAATGAGCACCGGAGAGCTTTCAATTTATGCATTTACCCCATTGTTTGGATCTGGAATGATTCTACTTAAAGGTGCATTTTGTGTAGCTTCAAATGCAATCACAGTATAGCATTGAACCTTTCTATCTTCATGGAGACCAAACCAGACCAAGTTACAGGTCAGATCTGTGAAGAGGCAACCCCGTTCAAAGTCAGAATACCTGTTTTTTTCTATTTTTGAGCTATAAAACAATAAGAAATGACAAGAGTAATGACATATCCATAGAAAACGTGCAGATGACGGACCCCTAACCAGAAAGTAACATAGTCCCTTCAAGTATCACCTTATTAGCGCCATGTTATTGTTTCTGCCTGTTAGCGAAGACAAGAAAAGGTTACACAATCCACTCAATATTAAATCCGGTAAATCATGCTCTCCTTGGGGGTGACACATTGGGTAGAAATGCACTTGCCATCTGCTGAGGAATTTCAAATATTCATGAAAAATAATGTCACAGGTGGTAGAACATGCAAAATAAGGAAATGCTATGGAAACTGGTTCTTTTCTGTACAAATGTTTCAGCAAAGCATGTGTCCCAGTCCCAGCACCACATTAGGTTATAGCTGCGTGATGGACATGACCTGAAGAAACACCTATCAGACGTGAGCGTTTGAATGTGAGCCTTAAAAAAAAAGAAAAAAAACACCCCTATCTCTGTCTCTGTACCTCTTGAAGTTAGACTTAATTTTGCACATTTTCCAAAAGGTGCCCTTCAAGAGAGAGCACCGGAATTTCTGAGAAAATGAGATAGACGACTTCAAAGTCTGAAAAAGGACGAGAAAAACGGAGATAAACACGATTAAATGGCAAGAGCCGATGTTGAAGCAGGAGAGGAGAACAAGATCATAACAGGTTTTTATTTTACTTCTCCCACTGCACAAGCGAGAATACGCATCACACCATCTGCTCTAATGTGCTCAAATACTATGAACTCACAGCAACAAAAGGTGATGACAAGGCAGGAATCCATCTAGTGAGACGCAGGCTTTGTCAGGCATCATGCTTGGGCTGTCATGCGAAAATGTCTGCACTGTCTGCACATTTTTGAGCAACGTCCTAATTCTTTGGCTTTTCCGTGTTTTTGGAGCACTTTTCCAACCGAGAGCTCGTTCCCAGGTTGGAATGATTAAGATGTTGCCGTCTCCCATGGGCACTCGGGGCATAACAGCCAAGTGGAACATCCAAGTAAACAAGAGTTTGTGGAGCTTCTTCCACTTTGGTGATCTACAGAGGCCCCAAAGAAGCTGAGCGCGAGAGTGGAGATTACAGGAACAGAATTTATAAAAAGGAAGAGTGAGATCTGATCCTTCATTAGTCCAACAAACATGTTTTGCTGCAGGCTGCGTTTTTGGGGAGAATCCTGGTGATAGAAACATGGGGAAAAAGTCCTGGTGAAAGGCTAAAACTTTTACCCAAAATATTTTTTAAGAGGAAGCTGTTTTTATGACATTTGATGATCCACAGATGTACCGAAAAATACACAAAAATGCACTTTTTGCTTAACTGATTGACTTCAACTCTAAATCATAACAACCAAAGATCTCCAAAGCCGAGTCTGTTTAATTCACACATATTTGAGTGATGATTCAAATTTGCATGATTCAGCTCTCAGATTGCCTCAGCAGTCATCGTGTAATGTGCTGTCATGTGGAGCCATTGCACCTCTGCACAAATCACTATTCTTGTTTCTGTTCTTCAGGACTGAGTTTCATCTACTTGTTTTCCATATACATGGTTTAAAACTTTCTAAAACAAAAACAAAAAAATCTCAGGTGTAAAGACTGAATAATTCATAATTTCCTTTGTGGCTCTGATAGATATAGATAATGGATTATGAAAACAGTGTGATAGGACACCATTTTGCTGTGTGAATTCTCTCCAAAAAGGCTCCAAACAGCATTCCATTTGAAGGTCTCCTGGGATGCTTTCAGTATTGAACAAAGAATGTTGTGCAGTATTAAAAAAGTTGTGTTTGTAGAAAGTCTAAAAGAAAACATTCACAACTATAATGACAGTAGCGGCTTTGATTTGCATTGCAAAATGATACAAACACTGGAATCTTAAAATTAATTCCATTCCACGTCAAAAGAAATCATTTTCTCCTTTGCCACTTTTTTTTTCTTTTTCTTTTTTAAAATTAAATGTAATTTCCATGAATTTACGTGGCATCTTGTGTTTCTCACCAGACTGGTCTTAGATTTCCATAAACCTGTTACACCTTTATTTCTTGGACCTAAAAATATGTGGATTAAACGACACCTTTTCAACAAACAATTACAAACAAACAAGACCTGGCTCCATCTAAATTTCAATTACCCATCGCCCAAAGCAGAAGCACAGTGCCGAATTGGATATGTTATTACAATGGGCTGGCTCACTCACTCCTCTGCTATGCTGTTTTGTGGTCTGTTGTAAATACCAGCTGCTGCCTTTAGAGACTCAAGAGGCAATAATAAAAAGTTGAATGTGTTTTTATAAGCGCTGATATCCCTCACCTGAGAGATGAACCCAGCGAGCGTGACGAGTCATGCCGTAAACAGGGGCTAATCCTCTCGCTAACTGTCCAGAATGTTTAATGGTTTTAATTAGCCGGTAATTAATTGGGGTGATTTGGAAGTTATATGCATTCTCCGGTCCGCTGCTAATTCGATGCTCAAGTTTGTTGCCTGGTCAGACTGTGAGTTGAACTTGTGTCTCTAAAGTAGTTTTACAGGTTTTTAATTGAACCAAGTGAAACCCAAGTCAACTTTGTGCGACTAAAATGAGCACTGCTGGTTGTTCCTATCAATTATGTATCCGACGCTGTCTGAAGAAGTGCCATTGTGACTCTGCAGACACTACTTACTGTAGATATAAAATGTTACTTGTCAATAAAGTATAAATAATATAAAAACATATTAATAATTGCTGGCCTTTATGTTCACCATCCCAAACCAATAGCTAAACATCAGACTCCTATACACCTATTTCACACACTGACAGACAAAATAGTTTGGTTTCACTCTGTCATTCTTATATATATAGCAAGATGTAAGGGATTGTGTAGTAAAGAAAAAGTAAAATCGCTAAATATTTTTGGACAAAACAAAAGATGGCTAATAAAAAAAATGTAGTTATTTTATTGCTTTTTTCTTTGCTAATACATAATTATATACACCTTACTTCATATATTTGATGTCTCCTGTATATATACATATACATACATGTATTTATATGAAATGTAGAAAGTAGAAACTGAAGAAACTGAATGAAATGGAATGTCCAAATTTTTGAATGGTAACACCTTCCTAAAATAATCGCATAAGTAATTTATTTTAGGTTTTTCAGGAAACACAAAAAACTCCCCCCAAAATTGAAATTATGGCATTTTTTTGCCTAAATAAAAAGTGACGTAGGTGATTATTTTAGGAAGGTGACAGTATATGAATGTATCACTGGAGTCATAGGTCAGGAGAAGCTAAAGAGGCAACTAAAGTCTTTTTCTGCTCCTCCTTTCCATATTATTTATGTGCCATTGGGCAAGACACTTTAACTTTACCGTAATATCCTTCATGAGACTGGTATATATCACCCAACAAAATGTTATATTTGGTAGTACTATGTTAATTATGCATACTGAGCAGTGAAAAAACAACAATAAAACTAACCCTCAGATCCTCCCACACGATTGTAACTTTACTTGTAAAAAAAAAAACCCCAAAAACACAAATCAGAAGTTATTAAATATAATAGCATGTGTTAATGGTGAGGGACAGATGGCTGGGGTAATGACATGAAATTGTAGTTACTGAGCAAGAAACCACCTGCTTGACTGTTGCTTAGATCAGATACGGCGTTTGTAGTTTTGCCTTTAAACGTCCATTTCCTCTGAGATAAAAGCAACAACAAAAAAATCTGATTTCTCTGTTTACCGCATTAGACTCTACCACTCTGCAGGAATTGAATTTTGTTTTAAGAATATAAAGCAAAACAACATGAAGGTAAAGACCGATCAGCCCGTTTTCTCTGTTCATTTGCAATTATTGTAGCTCCATTTTGCTGTCAGACACTTTCACTGCGGTGACATACACAAGCAAAACAATCGTGGGGGATGTAAATTACTTCTATCTAAACAATAGCATGAACTCCCGGAATCTCATTATTCTTTTAGGGAAGTAGGGACGAAAACTGTTGTAGACATTAAGCATCTCCTGGCTCGCTCGCCACATGTTTAACCTGCCTTGTCTCGTCTCAGCGTGAGGGTTAAACGGCCGCTAGTTAATTGGAGGTTTGCCCGTTAGTCCAACTCCCCTCATCCATCCACTGGCAATACCTTAGGGAAATTAAGCTATTAGTGTAAATCACGTGTTACTGCTCTCCGCTGCCATTATTTTATTCACAGTAACCATGAACCTACACAACAAGAACTGTATTTCCATGGTTACCTTATTTTTTTTATATAGAGTTTTACAAAGCATTTCATTATTATTTTATTCACCTTAACCATGACTCTCTTCTTTTTTTTTTTTTTTTTTGGTATTGATTTTCACAAAGGATTACAAAACATACAAACAACAATATCCAATGTAAAACTCTTGGGTTACAGGTTCTTATGTGTGGATTTGGGTTCGGGATAGTGACATTTTAGGTCCACCGCGCAACTTTTCTGGTAAAAAGTCCGCTACCTACTTGTGCTTCTTCATGGAGGTGTTATTGCTTTGCCTGGTATGACATTAAACCTTTGCATTTACCATTTATTCATTACGGATGTTTCTATTCCTCAAAAATACACTAATTCCTTCTGTAAATAAGGACAAGTCTCCACAGATCTGAAGCGTAACGTACCGTATTTTTCGGGCTATAAAGTGCACCTGATTATAAGGCGCAGTATCAAATAATATGTCAGTTGTGTCATTGTCCACACATAAGGAGCATCGGATTATAAGGCACAATAAGAGAAACAAAACGGATAAATCGAACTTTATTCAGGTCATTTACAATAACTCTGAGTTGTAGCGAACACAAAAATACAAGTTTAACAGTTTCGGCAATTTCGGCATAACACAAAAATACAAAACCTGAAATCTGCATGGTAATGGTGGCATTTTGGGTCCTTGTACAGCACACGGCAGAACTACCGGTATGTTGCACAGTCGCCCTATATGTCGCCAACATATTACTCCTCCTGACTCGCCCACTAATACGTTATTAGCTGTAATTTGGCTGTGCACTGGATTATAAGGAGCACTGTTGATTTTGGAGAAAACGTAATGATTTTAGATGCGCCTTATAGTCCGAAAAATACGGTAATGTAGTGCTGTCACCTACTTGTCTTCCTCCTGCCAGTTTAATCTATACCGTGGATCATTCTAGACAAAGAAATAATATTTCCATGGAGCAGGGGGCAGACTCTCCACTAGAAATGTTACACAATTCACCTTTAAAACTGCATCCCACTTTTCTCATTGCTCATCACATTAATACTCTTTCAGATTATATGTTATTCTTTCCATCACTGAAATACTCTCCCGAATCCTGATCCAGCCTTGTGTTGAAATTCAATAATCCAGTTCGCATGGTTATATTTTTCAAATGTCAGACCTTGCTAGCACCAGTTAGCACTTGTGACATCAATAGCGGAATGATGTTTGATGTCTAATAAAATGTTTTTTAAGAATGTTGAAGTGGCTGCATCATTTAAGCACTGAAAATGTGTCAGCACTAATGACTTAATTAAGCTCATAATAGATCATCTTAATTGCAACATATTTTTAATGGATTACCAAATAGAGGAGGCTATCTTTTTCCCTCTTAATGTCGAAAGCTTAATTAGTTTCAGTGTGGCGCGAGATGACAGGCTGCCTATAGCATGCACCTATTTTACTTTTGGACAGGTTTTGAGCGATGTTCAAGGTGCATTGTGTAATTTTTCTGGTGGAGCATCTGCATCTGTTGGTTTCTATGGATATTTGGACATTGCTTTGCCTGTATTGTTGCACGATATGACTAAACGCCTCCACTTATTGAGTTTCAGGTGGTTTTATAGTTGAAAAATACCTACAAAAACAGGCATTCGGACTGTGAGCGAGGTCGGCTCTCCACAGATCTGACCTGTAACTTGGTCTGGTTCAGGGTTTATGAAGTCACTTCAATATTCAATTCAATTTATTTTTGTATAGCCCAAAATCATAACAACAGTTATCTCGGCGGGCTTCACAAAATTGTTAAATTAGCAAACAAAGATGTCAGAGAATGAAGCAGAACAAGAAAAAAATAATAATAATAATTAATAATGAATTAATAATTCAAAAATACAGAATGTCCAACAACAAGCAGGCAGATGGATAATTGTCCCAGCATCTCCTGTCCTTAGACCCTCCTTCATCGGCAAGGAAAAACTAAAAAAAAAAAACCCAGTGGGAAAAAAAACGAGAAACCTCGAGGAGAACCACAGTGAAGGAGAGATCCACACCCATGGACGGACAGGCATAGATGGCCAGGACGAGTCCACTGCCAATAAGGTTGTAAATCTGTAGACCAAAGCTATTGGCAGAAGGAAACTACTAATGTAACAGGATGAGGACAGATTAATCCAGGACATGAAGGAGGGAGGGGTCCAGGTCCTGGACACTAGGGGGCACCACGGTCCAAACTGGAACAGCAGCATCTGAAACAGACTCCACAAAAGGGGAGTGGGACAAGGGACAACATGTGAATAGCAAAGAACAGACGAGATAGAAAGTTTTAATGCCATACTGTGAAATATTCCTGACATGGAGAAAAGCATTTGAAAGCTCCTCCACCAGAAAAGTTACACCATGCACCTTATTCCAGTTATTAAAAGTTATGAAACGTGAGTCTTTTTTAAACTTTTTGATATCCATGTTCATGCTTTATTAAGGCTATTTTGTTACGCAGATTTCTTGTTTATGAACTACTTTTTCATGTTGTCAGTCGACTGTTTACCGAGGAGGCTTGTTTGAAAAATCCTTATTCACCTGCATCGTCTAAAATAGTGACTCAACACAAGTCCAACATCAAAGCCACAGTGTTGTTTTGTCTTCAAAGGCTGGTAATATCCTGTCTGTAAAACTGCGGCGTATTAGAATAGTACACAGACACTGCGCCCGGCCTCTGCTCCTTTCATGATACTCTTCTCCTTTAATCTTTTTGGGAGTTCATCATTGTCTGACCAGTGGGTTCTGAAACGGGACGGAGAGAGAAAGGCGGTGGGACTGGCCCTGGCTCGGGATGACCTCTTATCAGCTGCATGCAGAGGTGCGCGCGGGCCTCAGTTCTCCACTAAATTATTTCCCTAAAGAAAGAGAGAGAGGGGTTAGTTTTGGCAACGGACGGGCCGCGGTCACACTTGGATGTATGGTGGTTAGTTGACCCTTTTACAACAACTCTGGGAGCACTGGAAGAGGATGCATAATTAGGATGTTATCGCCGAGGGACTCACGCTGCTACCATAGATTGTATATAGAAATGGACTGATGTTTCAAAGAGGAAGTGAGCAACTTTACTTTGAAAAATGTTCACCCCGGATTCAAAATATATCAAGAAAAAATGGGAATATATCAAGAACAGATGGGAAACAGAGGGCAACATTATACTAGATGAAGAGACATGGAAAAGAATATGTGAGCATCAATGGTGTGTAACAACTGCACCAGCATGGAAGGAGTTTTCTTGGAAAAATGTGACTCGTTATTTCTGTACACCTGCTCAACAATCTAGATATTCTGTTCAATCTGACTGCTGGAGGCAATGTAGACAGGGACCAGCAAATCATTTTCATATATTTTGGAGTTGTCCCTCTGTGGCTCCATTCTGGACTCATGTGCATAAGAGTCTTCAAAAAGAAAATTAATAGAAA